>CM049593.1:11319444-11469444 GCA_026979955.1 Megalurothrips usitatus
CCGAGCGTGACGCGGGTAGCAGACAAGGCCCCCCCCCCACTCTCCGCTCCCTCCCCCACCCCTTCCCCCAGTATTCGCACGCAAATGTGTCGCCATCCACCGCTGTGCAGAGTTACGACATTTTCTCTTTCCGGCCCCTCCCCACCCCCCTAAAAAGAAAGAAAACAACTTTTTCATCCGTCCTCCCCCTTCACAATTTATTTTTCATAACTTTCCGTCCGTGCTTCTTCAATTTTTTCCCCCTCCCCGTGACCCGGCAGGCACTTCATTCCACCATTTTCAATGAATGGGGTAAACCGACGCTCCCCTCTCGTTGCGAACGGGCGTTGCCTCTAAAATACCACTAAACTGCTTTCCGTCCCAGTTGACCTCAATTCCTCGGCCCGCACTGATCTCCCCCGCTTCGGCCCGTATACGCACCAATGTCATAATAATACGATTCGGATTTACCCCGCCGAGTTATTCTTCGTCATCCGGCGTTTCGTTTTTTCACCATCGCGGCCTCACAATGCGCGGCCTGACAGCCCCCATATCGGTTGTCGCGCCGCTGATAGCGCTGTTGGCTCCGGTCCGCCCCCCTTTCATAACCTCGTCATAATTATTGAGGGTCGGCCAACCCTTCCTTCATAGCCATTTCCCCCCCAGACTTAGACAACCCGCACACACACACACTCACACACACACACACACACACACACACCGCACGGCGTCGCTGAATGCCGCGGCTGCCACGGCCACCGCCGGGCCCGGCCGCGCTCCTCTTACAAAAACATATTTTTTCCCTCCCCCCGAAACAGAGCCGTACGTGGAACGCGCCGCACGAGAGCTGTCAGTTTGTCAGCCATCCCCTTCTTCCTGTCTGGCCGCGAGAGCGGTGCAAGGGAAGGGTCGGCCCGCCAGCGCTTCTGTGAAAGCGGATATTTTCCCGAAATATTGGCGGCGGCGGCGGCGGCGGCGGCCGGTGCGGCGGGCCGGGCCTGTGGGGCCTGCTGCGGTAGGGCACGAGGGGCGGGGCGGGGGGCGGACAGTCCGCGGCCGGCTGCACAGCCCTTACGGAACAGCCCCGCTGGACGTCACATGAAGGGCCCTTCGGCGGGACAGTGAGGGGGGGGGGGGGGGTATTCAGTGTAAGGAAGGGCTGGCTGCGCGAGGAAGGGCTCTGTCCTACAGCAGAGTGAAGGGATATGAAATGGAGACGCATCCGCGCAGGACTCCCCGCGCCCCGAAAAACCTAACCGGTGTGTTGGATAGGATGGAAATATGATATGTTATGAGGTCGTTGAATATCGTGGAATATGACGAACAATAGCGGCATATTCGACCGCCGCGCCGCGCCCGCCTCCCCCTCCCCGTCACTTCTGCCCCGCCAGGATATGACAATGGATCGGAGAGGGGTGGGGGGGGGGGAGAGCAGTTGGTGTATCGTGGTGTGCGGCGCATGGTGGCGCGGTGCGCGGCGAAATTTCGCAGAGCCGTACGGGGAGAGGTGGGGGGAGGGGGGGGGGCTTGTTGCAGTACGGGCTTTACTGTCTTGGCAAGACAAAACTTTCGGTGCGCCACGCCAAGCCGAGGCAAGCAAACAAGGCCATACCCCTAATCAGACGTACCCGAGCCGAGCTGCTCAACCAACCAGCGCGGACGGCGGCGGCGAGGCTTCTTGCCGGGGAAGAGGTGGACCCACAGCCAGGGAGCTTATCAGCTCTCTCTCTCTCTCTCTCTCTCTCTCTCTCTCTCACTGGCCCGGCCCCACGCACTCGCACCCCCCACCCTCCTCTCTCGCACACACAGGAAGCCCCGGGGGACGCGGTTAGTCTATTCGAAATCGAAGCCGTAGTGTTGGAGCCGCGCCGCGCCGCGACGCATCCCCGTGTTCCTCATCGACGCCGCTCCGCTTCCCCCCGGATATAATTCCCCGGATTTCCTCTGCTCCGCGGGGCCGCGCCGGTCTGTTCCAGAGGCCCTGTGCCTGCCGGGCCCCCCGGCTGCTGGCTTGCTGGCTCGCCCATGCTGCCTTCCTCGCAGAGAGCGCTTGCTCCGCTCCGCACTGCTCCATCCCAGCAAGCCCCGTGGATTTGCATATCCTAGTGGAACTCCCCGTTCCTTAATTCTCGGCAGCAGCGCCCCGGCCTGCCTGCCCCGCGGCCCTGCGGGGCGCTGCCTACGGCCTCCCCGAGGCCCTGCTCGCCCTGCGCGCCCCGCTCGCCGCCACGAGCCTGGTCGTCGTTGGCGCGCCCCGAAAAAAGGAGGCCAGCCTCACTACTATCGGCCCGGCCTGCTAATGAATCGAGTCCCGATGCCGCGTCCGCCGCGTCCGCCGGCCGACCGGATATTTATGGGGCGCGTACGGCCCGGAGCCGCGCGGCCCGCCCGGAGTATTTCTGTTTCAGACGCCACCCGCGATGTCCGCCGCTTATCGGATTGTGCGCTCGGCGCCGCGCGGCAAGATTTACTGGGCCTCCGCCGGCCTGCCGCGGCGGTGCTTCCCCGCCCCGCGTCGTGGACTTGACCTTTTCCCCGCCGCCGCCGCCGCCGCCGGGACTCGAACCCCGGAAATATGCGCGCGGTCCGCCCTTACGACGCGCGAAATGTCATCTGCGGCAGCCGGTGCCCGGCGCGCCATCGATCAGGGACACTTCGGCGTGCCTTATGAGGTATCGCCAGTGAATGGGAGCGGCGCGTTCGGCGTGGGAACGGGTTGGCGGCGGGGTGCAGGCGGGATCGGGGAGGTGGTGCGGGGGCCGAGCGGGCGGGGGGCGGGAAGGGGGGGGCAGGGCCTTGGGCCAGGGCAGGCCGGGTGCCGGCAGCGGCCGCTGCAGCCCGCGCACTCTGGAATGTGTGATCACCGCCGGAAAGCTCCAGTCACGTTCGAGTCCAGCCCCAGTTCCAGACGGCCCGCCCTCCCCTCCCCCGCGCGGGCCCGGCTCAGCGGCCAGAGCAGGCTGAATCAGGTGTCGGTGCATGCGCGCCTGCATCTCTACGCCGCCACAGTGCCCCGCAGCACTAGACGTTGTAGCTGACGGGGTCCCCCGGCGGGGGCGTGGCGCCTGGCGGACGGCGCGTGTCCCCGGCGTGCTCCCCTGCCCCGGGCCGATGCATCATGCTGCTGCTGCCGCGCGCTGCGCTGTCGGCGGCGGCTGACCGATCACTCTGTTCCTGGCGATGTCGCCGGTCCGCTGCGCGCTGCACGCCGACGAACCCGCACGGTGCTCGGGGACATCCCGCGACCTGCCGCGCGGGCCTGCTGTGCCGCGGCCGCGCCCCCGCCCACGGCCCGTGCCGCTGCCGCCGCCGCCGCACCGTCACACACGCACAATGCGCCCAAAACGCAGACTCACAGCCCGTCATTCCGCCGCGGCCGGGGGAAGGCGGGAGAGAAGTGAGAAAGGTCAAGCAAGAGGGCCGCCGCTGCGAGTCACTCAGTCGTGGAATTAATGGCAGCGAGCGAGCGCCGAGGGGGGCGGCGGACGAGACGCCCGGATTCGACGGACTGAGGCGGTATTTGGGGCCCCCGCCGGAACTTGGGGAACGAATGCCGGCAGTAGTGGCGGTGGACCAGCTGGCAGCCCTCATCTCGGCTTCTTGGCGCTGCCTGCCCACTCCGGGCCCCCGGTGGGGCCCCCGGGGGCAGCGCCAGCCAGAGGCCGCGGCAGGGGGCCGCCGGGGAGGGGGCGCAGGGGTGGGGGGGCGCTGGGGGGGGGGGGGTGCGCTATCTCTGGCGTGGCATCAGCGGGACAGAGGATTGTCGCTGGACTGAGAGAGCGGAGGCAGGCAGGCAGGTGAGCTCGACGATGACGCGGCACGTCGCGCCGCCTGCTTCGGAGGCGGCCCGGAGGGACGTACGCCGCAAGGGGTCGAGGGGGCGGCCGGGCGCCGTTCGAACGCGGCCCCTGTCGCCTTGTCCCCGCAGGTCCCCGCCGGCGGCGGTGCCCGGGCCGTGCCCAGCCGTGCCGTGCCCTGCCGCCGCCCCGGAGGCTTAACCTAAAGAAGACATCGTAATGACGCGTGAGAACAGGCCGTCGCTAGCGGGGCCCCGCCGGCCCCGCGCCGCCCCGTGCTGCGTCATGACGACTGTGCGCCGCGCCGAGCCAGGCCCTCCTCACCTCCGAATGTCACTTGAAAACTCGACGCGCAGCGATGCCGCAGTACATGCGTCGTATCCGGCCCGTCCGGCCGTGTGTCCCTCTCACCGCGCTCACCTACATGCAGTGCCCTCGTGTCCACGCGCGCGGGGCCGATCACCACACATCTCGCTTACATGATGCACCGTTCTGCCTGTCCGGCCCGCTGCGGCCCGCCGCCGTGTCGGCCGGTGCGGTGCCAGACCTGCTGGCAGGGGCGGGGCCCGTGGCGGGGCCGTGGCTGGCCGTGGCGGGGCCGTGGCGGGGCCGCGGCGTGCAGATAAGGCACGGCCGGCCCCGCACGTCCTGCCCCGTCCGCGCGGCCGCGGCGGTGACAAAGGTCACTCGGACAAAAATATGAATCAGCGCCACGCCCGCCGCCATTCATTCGGTCTCCCCCCAAACGGCGCGGGCGGGGTTTTGTCGTGCGAGAAAAGTGAAAACAGTTTTTCGAAGGAGAAAAAAAAAATTGCTGGGCGTGGCGGCTTTCAAATCGGGAGTGTGAACACGTCCGCAGCCCCCATGCCAATGCCAGGCAAGGCCCAGCTGGTCCCGTCAGCGCGGGGCAGCGGCAGCGGGGGTCCCCTCCGGGCCCGCCGGTCCTCTCCAAGCCCCGCGCCGGTCCCCCTCGGACAGGCAACAAGCAGTGGACATCAGCCTGTTGGCATCCATGTATGATGAGTTATCTCGATGACACGTATCGTAGAGTGCGCCGCTGCGCCGCCCGTTCGGCCCCGTCGGAGCCCCGTCACTGCGCACTGCATCGCGGCGGAGCGCAACGGGACCGCGGCATGACAGATGGTTCGGGTCCAGAGGTTAGAGATTTGCATGGGGCGAGGCGGGGCTCGACAGGGATCGTGCGACGTGGTGCGCGCGTGTGTGCGTAGGTGCGTGTGTGTCCGTGTGCGTAGGGGCGTGTGTGTGTGTGTGTGTGTGTGTGTGTGTGTGCCTTTTGCGCTGCAAGTGCTCAGAGGCCTGTGGGCCTGCCGCCGCAGGCCGAAGGCAGGCGGAGGCCGCCGTCGTGCACCAGGCCTCGGCTGCCGTTTTCATTTTTGTTCCCTTTCGTAATCCGTGCGGGGTGAAATTCGCTGCTCGGAGCAGCTCGCAGCTTCCTTCCCCCTTCCGGCCCCCTCCTAGCCCCCTCCCCCGCGGGCAGCCGCCCCATATGCTTCGTTCGCACACACATGTGGGGCGTGACGACGAATACAAATTTGGCGACGGCTTTTCTAAGACCCTCCTTACGGCGGAGGGACGGGGCGTAGACAATGACGGCCCGCCCGGCCCCGCCCGGCCCCTTCTGCCGACGGAAAGTTGGCGCGAAGACGGAGGTGGAGTGTGACGCAACGAAAAGCCAAAGTTTTTATCTCTGGAGAGGTGAGGGTCGGCGCGGGCGCGGGAGTGGAAAGCGAGGGGAGGGGGGCCTAGGGGGAGGGACCGGGCGAAAACGGGGTGGACACGAGCAGGGTGGGTCCTGCCGAAGATACGGCCTCCCCGACGGAGGCACCCGAAGCAGACGGTCCGGGGGGGGGGGGGGGGGGGTACAGTACCCGCAGGTAGCGGCGGGTACCTGGCGCTCGCGGCGCTGTCCTCGCACCAACACACCAACATCCCTATCCCCTCCTCCTCTCGATCGCTCGCCGACTTTTCTCGTTATTTGCTCCGGAGAATAAAAGCAAGACGGGAGAAATAACACTCCTGCGGCGCCTTTATACGCATTTCCACCCCGATACCCTTTTATCCCCCGCGCTCCCCACCCTGGTGATTGATTAGCTTTCCGTGTCGGGCGCCCTGCTTTATTTTTAACGACGCCCCTGCCGGGACACGCATGAGTCCCCCTTGCCGGGCCCCATATCTAGCAGAGTGAGTCCGTCATATCAGCCATCATCACCGAGGGGGTCACCGACGGCAGGCCGCCGTCGCGGTCCGCCGCATCCCGCCTGCCCGACGTCTCCACTCCCGAGGTCCCCGCCGGAGGGATCGATACTCCTCTAATCCCCCCCGGCGTCACCGTCGTCGGGGACCCTGCCAGGGTCTGCGGGGCCCTGCGGACCCCCACAGCAGCGGAGGGGCCGCGGCGGTGACGTCACAAAGACAACTGAGCAGGGCAGGGCGACGATCACTTCCGCCGCGGTGTGTCGCGTGTCCGGCCGTTGCTGTTTCCTTTGGCCGCTCAAGCGGAAAAGTGGCGGCGCCGCGCCGTTGTGTCAGATCGGGCGTGATTGCAGTCTGCGCGGCGCGCCTCGCCCCGGCCGGCGGGGCCCCCCGCCGCGCCCCCCGCGGACCGCTCCACCACCGGCTCCGCGCGCAGCGGCAGCAGCGCCGCTCGGGACCTACAAGCGACACGGCGACGTTTGCATAGACTGAGCCCGCTTAAATACTCTGTCTTACAGTCCGGCGCTGCGCCACTGCAGAAAAGGAACTCGCCGGAGATGACAGCCAAGGGGGCAGAGAGGGGAGGCGCGGAGAGAGGGAGAACGGGGAAGAGAGAAAGGGAACCGAGAGAGAGAGAGAGAGAGAGAGAGAGAGAGGGAAAGGAGGGGGAGCGAGAGAGACAGGGGGTCGTCAGGCGGGATTCTGCCCTCCCGGCCTTGCCTGCCTTGCCTGCCTCGCCGTGGCTCGCCTTGCCCGGGCCCACAATAAAAGGAGATCGAGAGCGATCGTAACTCATTGACAGCGCGCTGTCTACAACCAATTAAACTGGCCGTGGAGTGACACCGTCAGTAAAGTGAAACCTCGCGTACGTTCCATTGCGCTGCAGGATGACATGAGCGCGTCGCCTTTTTATACACGCCCCCTGTTTTGTTAAATTATTTATTTCGGTGTGCTTCGCCGCGGCGGTGGACTCCCAGGCGTGGGTGTAGCGTACCTTTGTATTATGACTTCAAATGAGCGGGTGCTTATGTTGCGGATTGCATTATTTATTCGCTTTTAATATTTTTATTTCGTTTTGCCAAGGCCTTTTTTTTTGCTTACAAGGCAGTTTTTGCTCGGCTTTACGGAAGGCGATGAAAAAAAATGTGAGGTACTATATGTAAATACGCTACCTGCGCTTCCTCCAGGGGGGGGGGGGGACTCGTTCTGCATTCATGTGCACATTATCGCGGCGCGCGAAATTTACAAAAAAGTAAAAAAGAAAATATATAAAAAAAGATGTAAAACACAAAACGTGCATGATGGCGGAGGACGGGATGGATGGTGATGGCGGCTGAGGAGCGGGCCTCCTCGCAAGTTTGTGGCCGCGGCGGGCCGGGCCCCGGCCAGGACGTTTGTGTGTTCCCGTGAGAGGCTCCCATGCCTCGGAATTATCATCAGCGATGGCCGTTTTGATGCCCGTATCGCCCTGGCGTATCGTCAAGCGGCGAGATGGGAGCCGGGAGATATTCAGTAGCCGGGGGAGCTTGACACGCCTGATTTAATTTATTAAATATCGGTTGGGGCGAAGGGGACGAGCGCGGCGAGCGGGCGAGAGCGAGCGGCGCGTCAGCAAGTGCTCGTCGAAACCAGTTTACGGCTTGTTTTCCTTTTCACCCGCGATGGTACAGATACCGCCCTGTCGTGCACTTACGTCGTGTAACGCATCGCAAGACTAGGAGCCGGTCCAGCAGCCGGCCGCGGCGGGCGGACTCGCGTGCCCACCGCGGGCACCGCGCCCGTTTGGTACTTACCACCGAAGACTTCCATGTTTCGTTTGAAAGACGGGATCGCCTCATTATAATCACTCTTCGAAATTTCAGCATTTATTTTTTTCTGGGACCGTTTCGAAATCGACGTTGGAGATCGCACTGGCCTTGTCCACCACATACTCCCACCCAGCCCGCACCCCGAAAAAATAATCGATGAACTATTTAGGGAAATAATTACGTGGTAGTACAGCGCGACAGGTTTTCTGTGGTGACCCGGCGGCTCCTGGCTGCGCCCGGCTGCGTCCTTCGTCCCCCCGATAATTAGGTGACGGCATCGTCGGGTCCTCACCCGCGTCGTCAGGTGTCCGCAGCCAATGACAAAAGGTGATGGGTCGCTGCTAATGGCCATAAAAACCCCCAGTGTCCCCAGAAGTCTCTGTCAGATCCGATCTTTTCGGTATTTCGGTTCCCCCGACGCTGCTACCTTTTCTGTTCGTTCGATCCTGCTTCGGCAGGCCAGCCAGGCGGAGGGCCGGGCCGGGATGGGGGGGGGGGGGGGGATCCGTCGGAGACTGGGCTAAACGCGCCACCCAGACCACGCGATATGACACTAGGAAGAGAAATCGGTCTGATTCGACACCAAAAAAATATGAATAAATTGCCATTTTTTGTGGCTGTTGATACACGCCAATCACAGGAAATTAATTTGCCTTCCACATATGCGAGGGCATGTTTTTAAGTGGCTCTACCGTTTTTCTGCAAGCCGCCGCTGAAAAGCTTGCCGAGTTCATATTTCGGGGCGGAGCTGCGTCCGGAAACCGGCGCTGCAACATGAATGGCGCTCGTTCTAAAATGTTGCCCGTGTGGAGTCGAGGCCGGGGCGGCCGGGCGGCCGGGCGGCGGGGCCGCGGCTGCCGACGTGCATCTCATTAGGGGCGACACGACAAAGATGTTATCTGCCTACACATTCTTTTCGGTTCAAAGGAATCGCTCGGCTACTTGTTGGCCGGGCTAGCGGGCCGCGCTGCTGGGCCCCGGGCCAAATCAGGGAGCCCCTCCGGGCGCCTGCCGGGACCCTGCCGGGACCCCCCAGGCCCCGGCGGGCCCCCGCGGGGCGGCCCATTCGCGCCCGTCCGGCCTGTCCAGCCCGCCCGTTGTACTTGTCGTGTTCTACAAAGCAGCGGGCGATACGTTTAAATTGCTCATGTAAACGAGACAATTATTTTCGGGGGGCGCCGCGCGGTGCCGTAACGGGAGCACCTCCTCGGTCCGCGGGGAGGATCAGCGGCCAGCGGGCCGCAGAACTGCGCCGCCGCCGCCGGGGCTTCGCTGTGACCGCAGCCGACCGACCACGGCCCCGGCCCGCAGCCCGCAAAGAATGGCTCCAATATCGGATGAGGCTGCGCAGGACACGCCGCGTCGGACGGGACCTTGGGGCGCACCGACGCGCCGCTGCAGACTCCGCGGGGGGCGTGGCCGCGGTGCCCGCGAGGTGTTGGCCCTCAGATCGATAATCCGTGTCAGCGAGGAGGACCCCGCCGCCCTTGACGCGCCACGGACGGATGGCTCGCAGCTCGCGCCCCGACTCTCAGCCCCGCCGTGCGCCCGCCCCGACGGTTATCGGCGAATATTTGAGTGGAAAGCACACGAAGTATAGGAGGGGGGGGGGGGCACGTGCCACCACCGGGGATGGCCTGATTGCTTTTCCTAAGCGGACCAGAGAGTTTCGATTTTTTAAAAGCGAGCGCCCGCGAACTCGCAGCTGCTGTAAGGGGTCGTCGTGCCGCGGCCTTGCTGTTACAAGTTGACTCCGACGGGGCGACGACGACGGTCCAATACCGTTCCGGTCGGGTGCTGTTTTTCGTCTCGCTAACTTTTGTTCGCAACCCGTCTCTTCTGTTGCAGACCGCCGCCGCAGCCACCGCCACCGCCACCACCACCACCACCAGCACCGCGGCAGCTGCCTCGAGGTCCTGGTCCTCGAGGCCCGAGGACAGCCACCGCTGCAGTGACAGTCGCGACAGCCGCGACAGCGCCACGGGATGCGGCCCTCGCCAGCCCGGGGTGGGCGGCGGTAGGCTGGGCGGCGGGGGCGGCGCCGGCCCGGGCGGCATGGGGCGCGCGCGGCGGCGGGGGCGGCAGCGGGGCGGCTGTGGGGGCGCGGGCGCCCCCTGGACCCTGTGGCTGCTGCTGCTCCCCGCCTGCCTGCTCGGTGCCGCGCGGGCCGCGCACTGGACGCACTCTGCCGAGCTGGACAGGAACTTCGCCGTCTTCTGGACGCCCGGCGAGGAGGACATTACGTTCGAGGTGCAGGTGCGCACCCTGGGCTACGTCGGCCTGGGCTTCTCCGCCGACGGCAAGATGAAGGGCGCGGACATGGTCATCGGCTGGGTGCGCGACGGCCAGGTCTTCTTCCAGGTGAGTGTCGCGAGCAGCCCGCGGACACAGGGCTCTACCTTCAAAAAAAGAAGTTAGACACCACTTCCGGCAGGACTTTTCTGCTCAGCCAAGATCCCTGCTTCACAAAACCAGCTGCCTTTCTTAGCTTTTTATTATGTGGTTTTATTGTAGTCCTGATTTTCTTTCTTTGTACTAGTCTGACTCTCCTATGTAATCTCCCGTTAAGTATTGTAATGCTTTGACATTGTTACTTGGAAATGTCTGTGCTCCTGCCTCTGCCACCCTCTGTAAAATGTGTAAGGGTACTGCCCCACCACTAGCTTCGGCTCTGGAGGCCTGTTCATGCAAAATAAATTACAAATAAATTACAAATAAATTTGCAAATAAATTACAAGCCACAGTTTAATTGCAGTCCTTAGCGGCGCCCCGCCGATAGATAGAGGTTCGAAACGCGCGCCACTTTGCAGGAGCACCACCAGCCAGAGCGGACGACCGCCCCCCTATCGCGCTGCGGGACACGCGGATGGGGGCGTCGGGGAGTGCGAGCAGGATAGAGCGACCGGTAGAATCTGCTCGGGCAAAGAGAGGAATGGCCGATCAGGGGGGGAGAGAGGGTGCGTGAGAGAGAGAGAGAGAGACGCACACGCAGCGAGAGGGACAGAGATGGGGCAAACTGTACCAACACTGTACGATGCCGCCCGCATACTGATCGAGATATTTTGCATAGAGTGACAGGGGCGCACTTGGCTGCACCGGTGTTCCGGGACCGTTACCCCGGCGATGGCGGCGGCGGCGGCAGCGGGGGGACGGAGCCCCCCAGGCGGCGGCTCCGCTAAGGACACAGTGCCGCCGCCGCCTCCCGGTCACCGCCTTGGTCACCGCAGATCGCCTCCATTGGCGGCCGTGATCCGAGACGCCGCGGCCGCGGCAGCAAGCAGTCGGTGGAGACCATCTGCGAAAGCAAGAGAAAATGTGTTTGGTCAGCCTCGCAGCCGCCCGCCGAATATACCGCCGACCTGGAAGCAGCGGCGCGGGGGGAGGGTACGCGACGTCCGTGGCCCCCGCCGACCCCCGCGGGGCCGTGGGACCGGCGCAACAAGAGGAGAGCCGCGAGACCTGGGGGAGATAGGGACGGACTAGGAGGGGTCAGCGAGCGAGAGAGAGAGAAGAGAGAGAGAGAGGAGACGGATAGGAAACAAGCAGCGGAAAGGGGGTCGTCCACTTAAAGGTCGCAGTTCAAATCTGTCTTGTCTTGTCACTGGCAGCAGTGGTGGCCGATCGATTTCCTCATCTTGGCTGCACGCTTTCTCCCCTCCCCCTTCTCTCTCTCTACTTGAGACACACACACACACACACACATACAGTGCGCTGGTCGTTTCCCTAATGAGACCTACTGGTGTTTGCCCGCAGAGCCTTGTAGGGCACGGGGGCTGCGCAGATCCAATTATGTCACCAGACCGATATCGTCGCCGGTTCTATGTAGTTCTGCTCCCGTCTTAGCGGCGGTCGGGGAGGAGGAGGGTGGTGGGCGGCGAGACGCGTTACGTGCCGCGTGACCCCGATACCCCCGCCAGCTCGGTCTGTCCCGGCGCGCTCCTGGGGCTGCCCACCCTCCGGGCGCGGCAGCTGTCATCCCGTTTTCATCGCCCTACCGTCACACCGCCTTGATCCGAGACGACTCGCGTAGAAGGGCGACGCCATGACAGCGCCCTGGACGACCCGGGGAACCCGGAGGACACTCCAGGCTGCGGCGAGCCGGAAGAGCCGGCGGGGGTCTCCGGAGGAGAGCAGACGGCCGCGCGCTGCGGGGTCGGTCTGGTGCGTCTCGGCCCTCGTCCGCCTCCCGGGGGACCCTCCCACTCTCCCGCAGCGCGGGCGGCGCCCCGCAAACTCCCTGCGTAGTATTCGGTCGGGCGCGGCGCCGCCGACGCGGCTCCTCGGGGAAGCTGAGCAAGCGTCGCTGCCGCGCGCGGCGCGCCTTCGGACCCCTCCAGACCCCCGGACTGGACGCTATCCCCCTCCTCCCCCTCCTCCTGAACCGCGGCATCGACACCGCCGTGATATTTGAGCAGGACGACAAGACCATAAGGCGCTGCCACCAACAGCACCGCCGGCCGCAGGACATTCCTCGCCTCGCCGTCCACACGGCTGTGTGCACGACACCGCAACGGCGAAGCTTTTGTTACGTCCGCCAGGAGTAAGCAACATTGCGCCTTTTGCTGTTGCATTGTAAATTTAAAAATTAGACCGGCGCTGCCGCGGCTGACTTTCCGACGGGCAGGGCGGGCGGGCGGGCGCGCGTGCCTCGCGGCTCGGGTCCCCGACTGTCTGCGGCCCCCGCCGCCCCCCGCGCCCCCGCAGCCCCCGGTGCTGTCCGTTGTCTCCGCCTCGCCCTGGAACGACACTCGATCTGGGAACTGATCGCCGCACTCGTTGATCGCGACGGGTAGATCGGGGCCGCAGGCCGGCCAGCCGCCGCCGCTGGTCGGGGCGCAGCACTGAGCGGAGCAGGGCGTGGCGTGGCGTGGCGGAGCGGAGCGCTGCGGGGCGGGCTCGTAAATTTCTGCTTCATTTGTAAATCTGCTGCAGAATCTCGTCGCCGTGCGCCTCGGCGAGCGCCGCCCGCTCTCGTTGCAGACGGCGGCGGCGGGCCGGTTTCGAGGAAAAGCTCTGTCCCCCACGACGGGGAGACCGGCGCCTAACGCCACGCCCCGTTTTGAAGCGCGGCGTCGCGAGTTTCCAGGTCCACAGTCGCATCCGTCCCCGCGTGGACGCTCTTGCAGCGTTGGCGTGGCGTCGGGCGCCAGTTATGCGAGTGCTATTTCAGCGGATTTGCAGGACGCATTCGGTACAGCGGCGTGGCACTCCGTTCCTATCCGGCACACACGGCGGCCGTGGCTGTCAAGGACCCGGCAGTGCAGTAGGAATAACGCCCCCCGTGGCGGCCGACGCCGAGGGCAGGGTCGACCTGCCCGGGTCTATATCCGCCGGCCCCGCGAGTATTTCCATCCACTCCGGGCCTCGGGTCGCTTTGTTTCTCGCGACATGTCCTGGGGCGGCTGCCAAGGCTGGAGGCTGGAGGCGGTCCGTCTGCCGCCCGGGGGGCGGCCCGGAGGCCGCGGCGGACAACTGTCGGCGGGGGTTAATCGCCCCCGGAAGCCTCCCGGACAGCCCGCGCCGGACGTCCGCAGAGGCCGCCCTCCCTAACCGCGGGCAGAAGAAAAGGGATGGCGCCGCAGCGACGCGACGCCGGAGCGCCGCCTCCGGACGGCTTCTTCTGCGCTGCCCCGGGTCTCCCCGGAGGAGCTCCGCCGGCGAGCCGCCGCGCCAGTTTTCGGACTCAGCAAGATGGACGGCGGCCTGAGACGGCCAGGCGACCTGGCGGCGACGTTGGCTCCGGCTCCGGTTAGGAAAGGGAGAGTTGAAAGATCGCTCGCGAGAGGTCCTCGCGGCCGTCCTAGCCCCGGCTGGCCCCGGCCCGGAGCGGGTGGGCGGGCGGCGTCGCCTTCCGGAGGCGCGCGTTTTCTTCAGGCCGCCGCTCCCCGTCTGCCGCCAGCCGTCGCCAGCTGTCGCCACCCGTACGCGAGGCGTATTAATTAGCGAATCGACTAACCTTTGGCTGCCCTTCGGCATGGCGGCGGGCCCCGCCGGCCCGGCAGAGACACAAGCGCCGAGGGCCCCCCCGGTCCGGTTATTCTAATCCTATGGTAATAGCGGCGGCTCGTGCGAAAGCAGCGTGTGGCATGGCGGGCCAATGGCTGCGGCCGAGGCTGCCGCGCCTTCACGGCCCTGTGAGCACGCCGACGACGGCGGCGGCGGCAGCGGCCCCCTCGCCCTCATCTAGCCCACCTACCTCTTCTCCTGCTGCTTGATGAGGCCGGGCAGAAAGCACCTAGTGCACCTCCTCCTCCCCTGCTTCCAGTCCGCGCTCGCCTTATTTTCCATTCATTATTCCGACTCGCGCCGCCCCCTCCTCGCCCCTTTCTGCTGCGGGGGGGGGAGGTCCGTCTTGGCCGCTGTGCATCTCTGCCCGCGGTCCGTGCGTCCGTCCGTCCCTACGTCATATCACGGTGCGTTTGCCGGCGGGATTGCGTCAGGGGCGCTGCCGGCGCTGCCGGCCGGCCGCTGGCTGCCGCCACTCTGCGCCCCGCAGTGACCTTCTGACCTGTTGCGGACTCGCAGCCCCGCCGCGCCGCACCGCACCGCACACAATGTAAAAGGTGTTTGCTGGAGGTGGAAAGGGAAGATTTTACACAAGTTGGCGACGACGGCGATGGCGCGGGTCCGTGCTGCCCGGCGACGCCCTCTGATTTATGACGTCCGAGTGAGAGGTGCGAGGGTGGGTGAGACAGAGTGAGAGAGAGAGAGGTTGCGAAAGCTTGTTACTACGCATGACGCACGGGTCACGGCGTTATAGGCGAATCATAATAAATCTCCGGATGTTTGTTCGCCTCTCGTTATATTTCGCACCATATAGCGCGCACCGACCCCCGTACTCGCATGCTCACACACCGCGCAGCGCGGCGCAGCGATGCACAAGTCCCTCGGGGATAAAACGTTTTTACTTCACTCGTCTCGGCCGGCTGCGCGACTCGCTTCAGGGCTTGTTAAGGGGTCGGCCTAAGCAGGGGCGTAGGCGTTGGGCCGGGGGTCCGGGGGGCCGGGGGGGGGGGGGGGGGGCGGGGTGGATGGTGGGTGCAGTGCATCCCGGCGATGCCCCCGCCCCGCGGTGGAGGTCCCCCGGCGAGACGACGCGTTGACGGCCCGGTGAAGCATCGGCCCGCGGCCTCCCGCCGTGTCGTGTCGCTTAATGTATTCCGCCGCTTTAGTTTTCCCTGCTCCGCCTTTTCTGACGGACGCCGCCGCCGGCCCGGGGAAGATTCCTCCCCTTCCCTCTCGCTATGTGAGAATGCCGCCGCCGACGACGACGACGACGAGAGTAAAGAATGCAGTGCAATCGGAAATAGGGGAACGAACGCACTCGCATTTTCCAACCCGAGTGGTAAATTGCGCTTGTTTTTCCCCGCCCCGCGAGAAGGAAGGAGGTGTTCCGCAGGAGGCGGAACGACGCGGGCAGTTTATCGTCACGAAGACTCGCGGCCCCTCCTTTTTATACAGCCCCCCCCCTCCCCTCCTCCTCCCCACCGGCTTTGTCACTTTTGAGTCGAGTTTCGTAAAACCTAGTCAGTCGGCGCGGGCGCTGAGCTGCCGCTGCCGCTGCCGTGCCGGATGGAGACACAACGGCTTGAGCGAGATATTTGCCGGCCGGACCCATTTCATGGGGATTCCCTCACCCCCCTCGGGTAATTGGCTCCGTCTGCTCGGTCCCTGACGGACGCCGGCCGGCCGGAGCCACACGACGCGGCTGGCCACGGCGCGGCGGGCCCGCTTACAGTGTCCGCGGCACCGCGTCTGTACGACGCAGCAACAACACGCAGCTTAAAAAAAAAATTACGCCCACCTCGCTATTGGTCGATTCTGTATCCAAACCAAAGACTCAAGATTTAAAAAACAAAAAAAAAAAAAAAAAATAATATAGGCGCAAAAAAAAACGTTCGGGGGAAATAAAATTGCAGACAGCAGCGGGGCACTGCATGTGTATACGGGTGCGCGGCGCGCAGACTGCCCACACTTCGGAGATTGCCTCGCTTGTTAGGGCAGACGGCGTCACTACCGCCGTGTAGTAGTAAATGCGCCCGCGGACAACTACCGCCACCGCCGACCGGCGGACGAGGAGAGAAGTAACTCGGCGAAAATAAAAGCGCAGGCCGGCCGAGGAGGGGGGAAAGGATGAAGGGCGAGGGGGGGAGGAGGCAACATTCGGACCGTAAATCGGCAAAGTCGCGATGAGGCCTTACGCCGCGCCGCCGCCGCCGCCGCCGCCGCCGCATGGCCACGGCCCCGGACGGCATGACGTTGAGTGATGCGTCCCATTCTGTCTCGAGTGGAATTCCGCCGCGAATCCGTCCGTCCGTGCGCCCGTCCGTCCGTCCAGCAGCCGGTGACGCCGGGCCGGTAGCAGAGGAGAAGAGAGAGAGAGAGAGAGAGAGAGAGAGAGAGAGAGAGAGAGAGAGAGAGAGAGAGAAAGAAAGAAAGACAGACAGACAGAGAAGGGCATCGGTAGCAGCGGTGAGGTCGCCGCGGTGTGGTTCGCTGCATGAACAGCGAAAATTGCCAAACACAAACTATTTTATTTCTCATGATGTTCACGTTTATCCTACGACTGTCTACACTTTTGAGATCGAAAGTGCGGCTATAACCCGAGGGGTACCCCAGTGCTTCCGGTCAGTGTACGCCTTCCAGTCCAGTTACTCTCCAGTCAGAGTCCAGCCAATTCTTCAGCCGCACACGTCGTGCGGCTACAGTAGCGGGAGCGCACGGATCACCTGCACCGAGGCTCGGTAGCCGCGTGGTTAGCGAGTCCAGCCAGCGGGCGGCTGGTAGAGGGTTCAACTCTTTGCCGACCCGTGCATTTTTCTGTCAGCTCAGCTATGACGACGGCGTTTAAAGTACCGGTGGTGCTCTGCAGTTGACATCGCGGCTCTCTGGCCGCATCGGTAGAGTGGTTGACCAGCGACCGAGAGGTCATGGGTTCGGATCTTCCAAGTTCCTCAAAATTTTTCATGTGTCTGCGCTTGGAATGCAGAGGGTAAAATATACTTTCGAACGTGGCGTCGGTATGGCTGTCTGAACGGCCGTGCGCGCTGCGTCACTGAGAGATGCAAGCGTTGGGTTTCAACTTGAAGATTCCCGCAGCACGGTCGGGCTTACCCCCGTTCCCGGGTCCGAGGTTCTCTCGGTCGCCCGGGGTTTCCGGCGGGGGGGCTCTGTGTCTACCAAGGAAACTTGGTTCGGAGACTCGGGTGTATGCTACGGGGGTACCTAGGGTTCGGTACCTTCGTTTTCGCTCCCTGTGAATCTGGCAGTTAAGGACACGCCGTCGCGACTAGGGTTCGTCGTGAAGTACAGCAGCTTCGGCTGTGTACGATATAGGAAAGCCTACCTCCCCCCCAGTCCGCTCGGGAGTGGCCGCAGTGCCACAGACCAACCAGCCAGTCGAAGGGAGTTGATTCCGGAAATCTGGCTGGCGGAGGGGGCTACATTGACCGTTGCGGAAGCGTGCCCCTGAAAAAGGCCGCTGCGTCGTGCCTGTGTCTTAGCGGCGGTCGATACCTGGTACACCGGTTCCCATTCGAACACCGAAGTTAAGCAGGAGGGTCCCAGGCGGAGGCCTGGGACGAGGTAGTGCCCACCCATTTTTGCATATTTTTTTCAAAAGCATCCACAGATTTCTAAGCAAAACAAAAATATTTCCGTTTTCAGTTTTGTACGGTAATGACTTTTTCACCTATTTTGGGATGGGTGACTGCTCAGAACACAGAAAATAATGATAAAATTTCACGATACATGATCGTGAAATTTTCATTCCAGTCAATTGAATAGTCCGGTCCAGTCACCAGTCAGTATACACCCGCCCGCGAACTGAGGCATCCCTCGCTATAACGCCTCGGGCATACAGCTCGCGCTCGGAGCTCCCCGGCAGTCCCACCGCCAACAACAACTGTCACAGGAGTCTGCCGCAGTATGCCCTTCATTCATCGGGACGAAAACCATATGCGATGCACATGGAGGGGGGGGGGGGATTCGAACCGCGACGCCCGTGCAGTCGAGCTGACATGAGCCGAGATGCCGCCGCGCCGCCACGCCGCCGCCACGCCCCGGGGGCCTTGGCAGGCCGGCCGGCCAATAATGGATACTGCCCGCGCACGGCACGGACATCTCATGCGACTTACTCATTCCGCTGCAGGTCGTCAGCCGGCGAGCGCGGCCAGTGAGCGGCCAGACTCCGTGCCCCGGAGCAGCGCGCGTGGGCTCTCACACACACACACACTCAGACACACTCACTTACAGACACACACACACACACACACACGCAGAGGAGCAGGCGCCGCTGCTGGATGCCGGCGGCGGCGTAGGGCGGGCCGCTGCGCATTCTAACGTCCACGCGCGTCGGCGGACTCTGCAGCGGCGGCGTCCGTCCTGGCGACGCTCTCTGCCCCCTCTATTTTATTGAGCCAATTACAGGGGGAGTGAGTGAGTGAGTGAGAGAGAGAGAGAGAGAGAGAGAGAGAGAGAGAGAGAGAGAGAGAGAGAGAGAGAGACGCGAGTGACACACGGCGGCGCGGTGAGGCCCGCGGGCCCCGCGGGGTCCGTGGCAGGCGGCAGGTCCTGCCCACCTCGGTGCAAGTTATGTCCCACAAGTCCTGCTCGCTTCAGTTTTAATTCCGCACATCAATCGGGAGCTGATCCTGCTGTCGGCCGGCCTGCTGGCCTGGTCCTGGCCGACCGGCCGCCGCACCGGACCGGGCCCTGCTCTTGTTGGCTCAATCCTCCCGCTCTCTCTCTCTCTCTCTCTCTCTCTCTCTCTCGCTCTCAATCTGTGACACCGCAGCGCTCACGCTCCTTGGACAGCGGCGGCAAGCGTGGCGGAGGCCGCCTGGGAGGTAGGCAGTGCCGCCTGGCGGTGGTGCGGCGCGGGTCTGCCTATCCGCCGGAGCGCACGGGGCTCCTAGCGCGGCAGCTCCTAGCGCGGGGGCCTCGTCTGCAGCCGGGCTGCTCCGTGAGGTGTGACGGCCCCGGCCGGCCCTCCGCGGGCGCCGAGGGCGGGCCCTGCGCCCAGCGCGGCCCTGCGCCTATGCGGCCGTGAAATTGACCCGTAACAACCCGCGGTACGCCCGGCCCGCAGTCCGGCAGTCCAGCGGCCCCGCGGCCGATCGCGTAGACTCTGCCGGATGGAGACGTCCTCACAGCCTGACTGGTTTCGCCCGCCCGCCGTCATATTTATTTGCCGCGCCCCGCGTCGCTCACAGTCGTGAATTTATACACACTTCCCCGCCCCGCCGCCCCGTGCGACTCCTTTTTCTCCGCCGCGCGCCCTCCCCGGCTCCCCGGGCTCTCTTTCTTTTCCATTTCTGTTTCGCCGCCACTCCATCTCCGTCTCCGAAGTCACTTTCGGCTGCCGCTGCGGGCTGCGGTCTCCGCGGCGGCGGCGCGCCGCTGCCGCTGCCGCTGCTGCCGGGTTACGCCCCGGTCCCCTCCCCTCCCCCGCGGCAGCCTCGTATGATGCGTCGACCCTGCCATTGTTTGGGTCCTGGCCACCGCAACGGCCCGCTGCTGCCGCTGCCCGCCCCGCTGTTGGCATGTTGATTTCGGAATACCGAAGTGGCGGCCCGGGTCCCCGGGCCTCGGCCGCGGCGGCCATGGGAACGCCGTGCTTTGCAAAATAACGTCATCGGCCTCCCTTTGAGGGCGTCGTCGCGCCGTCGTGCGCGGACGGACGTCCTCATCGGCATCCCTTTTGAAGGTGGTGTCCCCGAGGACGACAACGCGGTCCTTTTGGGGGAGGTGTCCACGACGACGACGACGACTGGGCCCGGGGACGTCATCGGCGTCCCTTTGAAGGAGTCCGCCGCGGTGCCCCCGCCGACGCCGGGGCCTCTCTGTAGGTGTCGACGGTATCGCGGCCGCCATCATCGCACACCCTCCCGGCCGTCGCCCCGTCCAGACCGCGTCCCGGCGGCGGGGCGCTATCGGCGGCCTTTGTTTGCCGCCAGACTCCTGACTCCGCTCGGCTGCCCGGCCGCCGGCGGACCCCGCGAGGTCGAACAGCGAGAAAAGGGCGTATCGGCAGCACTCGGCCGCTGCAAGCGATGACCTTTCTCCGGCGGCCCCGGCCGGGTCACCACACCGTAACATAAATAACCCGCGAGCCGCTCCATCATCGGCGGGCTCCGGGGGCCCCGGAGTGCAGAGAGCGAGGCGAGCGCGGCGAGTGCACGGTTGCACTATGTCTCACTTTCCTGAGATGGTAAAACGTGCGGGCGCGGTGTGCGGTGCCAAGGCCGGCTCTGGCCCGGGGGCGGCATGACCTACACGTAGGCGGGGTGCGCCGCGTGCCCCGGGCCGCGTGGTCCGCGGGGGGCCTCGGCGTCCCCGGCCAGCGCTGTTGTTATCATGCCGGACTCGCAGGCCGGCGCGGCGTGTGTGGCGGACGGGTGCCTGTTGCAGGCAAGAAAACACGGCGGCGCCCCCTCCCCCTCCTCACACCGCCCCGCCGCACAGCCGCGGGGGTGGAATTGCCTCTTTTGCGGCGCTTTCGCCTCAAGGCCGGCATAGCCATGCCGTTATGTGGGAAATGTGGGACTCGCATCCACCCGCCGCAACCGCCCCCCGCGGCCCCTCATTCGCGCCGCTGACGCCGTCTCTGTCGCTCCACGTGCCGCGGGAGTGCGAGCGCGACAGAGACAGAGCGAGAGAGACGCGCGGGAGGGGGAGAAAACGGCGGGGAAGTGCGGTATACTTCACGCGGCGCGGGCGCGGCGCGGGCAGTAGCGGCCCTGATTTACATAATCCTGTCGCGGGGCGCGGCGGTGGGGGTCCTCGCGGTGCCCCGGATCCCTCCCGCACCCCGCACGCGCTGCACTGCCCCCCCCCCCCCCTCCGGGCCCCCCGGGGGGGCTGCGGGGGCCGTGCGGGGTGCAGTGCGTGCCGCCGCGGCCGGAGATAGGCCCACAAATGTGAGGGGATTCTGCCTGCCGATATAAAAGGAAGGGGGATACAGGCACGCCGATGGGACGGGCAGCCGTAATGCGGCCGCCGATTCTCTCCATGATTCCTCCCAAAGCGGCTCCGCCGCCGCGCCGCCCCGGAGCGCCCCGCAGACCGGCCCGTATGCGGGACGTATCACGTCGCTCGTGGGCCGGGACTGTGGCGGGGCCCGAGGCCGGCAGCGGACCGACAGGCGGACCCGACCGCAGCCCAAACTAACTGTCTGCCAGTGCCGCCGCCCGCCTAGAAGGGCCCCGGCTCCCGTCCCGGGGCTCCCACCTAGAGCCTTCGCCTGCCGCCAGACCCTTTCGGGGCCCTGCGCCCCGCGCCGCACCCGTGTTCACAAATTAAAACTTTTCCGGGCGCCTACGCCCCCCAGTCACGCCACGTCACGGGGTATCGACCACGCTGCATGCCGTCCACGCGCGTCCGCCGCCCCGCGCCGCCCGCCGTCCGCTCGCGCTGCAGGGGTTGCAGCCGGCGCCGTTCGCGTGCCGGGGGCGGGGTTTCCCTCGCGGTATTCGAACCCGCCCGGTTAATGTCGTGCGCGGCGCGGGGTATCGACGCGTGCGTTCGCGGAACCGGGGCGCCGCACCGTACCGTGCGCGGGGCCGCGGCTCGCGAGCAGGAAGAGGGCCTCTTTCGCGGAACGGCGTTTTCCTTCCGGACGCCGCCGCCAGACGGCCACCCATTATCCCGAAGGGTGGCGTCGTCGGGGACCCCGTCCGGCGGACAGCGCCGCCCCCGGAACACCCGGGCCGGGCGGCTCACAGGCGGCCTCACAGGCGGCCTCACAGGCGGCCTCACAGGCGGCCTCGCAGGCGGCCCAGTTCCCAGACCCAAATTGTCCATTGGTATGCCGCCCTACAATTATAAACTTTTCGGCAAGAAATGTCCTTGTCGCAGGGGCGCCCCGGTTATCAGGGTGGCACTGGCGCCGGGCCGGTGCTCGCCGGCGCCCCGCTCGGCGCCCCGCCGCCCCCGCAGCCCACCGCCGCTGCCCACCCCCAGCCCCAGACCACCGCCCCCGCCCACTGCAACTCCCTGGCCGTCACGTAATTCAGCAAGAGAGTCCCCGTCGGTCTGCCGCAGGCCACGCGGCGTTCCTGCAGAATCTGCAAAGTGTCTCCTCACGACTAACCTACAGACGACGGGAGGAAGTTTTACTTCCACTTGCAAAACTTTAACGCGGGAAATACCTTGGGAGGGCGTATTTCAATTTCTATTAAGGAACTACTATGGCACTTGAATTTAGTGCAGCAAGGTTTAGAGCAGCTGTGGAGGGATGGAAGCGGACGACTGGAACCGGCCTTGTCAGTTCCGAAGAGTACTACCCACACCACACTCACACACTCTCTCTCTCTCTCTCTCTCTCTCTCTCTCTCTCTCTCTCTCTCCCCACCCCGCAGATTCACACATTCAAGTCTGCCGGTGTGTGGCGCCACGCTGCAGCCCTCAGACTACCTCTTAAAGCTAGCCCCCCCCCCCCCCCACCTCCCCCGCGTCCCTTGTCCTCCGGTCCCCCAGGGCCCACCGCCCGCCGTACGCCCGAGCGTGAGCCTGGCTGTCACATAAAAACTGCGGGCCGGAATAACACACCGTGGCCCCTCGAGGTAGGCCACTCGCCAACCGGGAAAGGTAAAAGGCCGAGGTAGGGATGTGGAGGGGGGGGGGGGGGGGCGGGGAGGGAGGAATTATTATGCTCTTCGCGCATGGGCCCCGCTTCCCTCCCCTACTGGGCTTTCGTGAGTCCGCCCCTCTCTCTCTCACACACACTACTCTCCCTCTCATTCTTCTTCATCTCCATTTCCTTCTCTCTCTCTCTCTCTCTCTCGTTTTCTCTCTCTCTCTCTCGCTCCCTTTCTCTCTTCCTCTGTCCCTGCCTCTCTGTCCGTCTCTTTCTTCACTTTTGTCAAACGCGCTCTTTTCCCGATTCTCTAGCCCCCCCCCCCCCCGTCCCTGCCTGAATTTTACTCCCGGCAGGAAAATTATTCCGTTGCCGTTTTTGTCGGCAATTGTCGCCTCGCACGTAGCGCTGGTGGCGCGCCCTCCGCCCGTGTTCGCCGCCGTCGGGGCCCCGCCGAGTCACCTGGCGCCTGGCGTCGCCCGCCGCGGGGCCGCGGGGCTGCGGGGGGCGGGCCGCATGTAGGGTTCAGAGGGTGGGCCGGGTGGTGGTGGGCGGAGGGCAGGCGGCTTTGGCTCCCGGTCGAGGCCCAGACCCTTGTGGGCTTGTGGGCAAAGTGAACCTCTGTGCTGGGCGTTGATGGAGAGTTCGCAACAGCAGTGCGGGACTAGGGGTTAACCTCCCGGGCCGGCCGGGCCGGGGAGGCGGACAGACAGACGGACAGGTGGGGCCGCCCATATCTCACGTCACGGTCACAACGCCCCCGCGGCCGCCGCCGCCGGCTCTGCCCAGGCAGTCCCGTCGATACCCCGCGCTGTGGCTCCCTGTATACCCCGCGCTCGAGGCGCGGCGGAGCGGGATTTTTTTTCCCCTCCAGCCGCCGCACTTCCTCTCCCTATTGCGTACCGACCGCGCCGCCCTCACACCCATAGCGAGCGAGCGAGACGGATACATTCGAGGAGAGGAAGGAAGGAGAGACGGCGTAGCGGAACGCACAGAGCGGTCGTAAATATCGAAATATATCGACGATGGCAAAAAGCGTTTCGCTTCTTCTCCTACTGCCGCGCGCGCGAGCGAGAGCGAGAGCGACAGAGAGAGAGAGAGAGAGTAGGAGAGGAGAAGCGGGAGGGGGCAGAGCCATATTTATTGATCCTCTGATTGAGATAACGATTCCGAGGAGAGACTCTTCAGGTGTGTAGTATTCTCCAGGCATAGGCGGTGCCGGTGGTGGCGTGCCGGGGCCCGGCCGTGGTATCAGCTGTGTGTGTCTGTGTGTGTGTGTGTGTGTCTGCGCGCGCGGCCGCAGTCCAACTTTATCAAGCAGGCTACTATATAGGCCCAAACGGCAACAGCTGCAGACCAAACGCCGTGGAAGCAACAAGAAACGCGGTTCTCCGCGCGCGCGAGCGGGGGAAGGCCTGAGGCCCAGGGGCTCGCGGCCCGCGCGCTCGACTTGCTGCTGACCCGACTCCGAGTCGAACAGAAGCACACACACACACACACACACACAGTACACAAACACACATGTCGAGCACGCCGCGCGCAGGACTCGCGTGCGTGCAAAGTTTGCGCTCAAAAACTAAAGCGGTGGCGGTGAGGAAGGAGGCGTTCTGCGGGGCCGCCGCGGCCGCTGCTGCAAGTCGCCCCGCGCCGCACGCCGCACTGCGGCCGCTCGGCACGCGCGGCACGAGTCGGCGTGTGTTCCGCTGAAATGACCACCCGCGAGTGTGCAGACTCTTGTGCAGACGCCCTGGGAGGTTCACACCGCACTGGCCGCGCCGTGCAGTGCAGTGCGGCGAGCGGCGCAAGCCGAGCTGTGAGTACAGTGAGCTCAGCCGGGAGGGGCGGCGCGGGGCCGCGGCCAGGACGTGTGGGTGCATTACGGCCCAGGGCCCCCGATGTACCCGCGCCGGACCCTGACGCCGTCGCGTCCCGGGGTGACAAATTACCTGAATGCGATTACCTCGGTAAAAGCTAATAACCCTGTGATGTACGGCGTCCGGGAGGGGAACCTCCGCGGGACCCGCCGGCACGACATTTTCTGTCTCTCTTTCTCCACTCGCAATGTCACGCTCGGTGCGGTCATTCTCTCTCTCTCTCTCTCTCTCTCGCTCTCTCTCTCCCTCCGGCACGCGCAAACAACGCAAGGTATTGGATTCGTGGCAGTCCTCTCCTCTGCCCCTCTCGGACTGAGCGTGCGTTATCCACTTGTCTCTGTCCCTCTCATTACAAAACCGTCCCGTTGTCGGCGCTCAAACGGCAACGCTGCGAGTGCGAGAGAGACAGGAAACGTGTTTTCGTTTTTTTTCCTCCTATTTCTGTCCCCGTGTCCTCCCGGTTCCCATCCACGTGATCCTCATCGGCCCGGCGTGCGGGTGAAATGCTGCCCGGGATAAGTCCTCTCGCATGTGGACACGGACTCCTAGTAGGGTGGGTGGCCGCTCTCTCTCTCTCTCTCTCTCTCGCTCCTTCTCTGTCGCTCGCGGCCCCCGCAGCGGCGTGCGAGGGAGACGGAGCTACCTACCTACGGAGCGCTTCCTCATGGCCTCCGCGTCGGCGCGGGGGCGACGCGGTGCTCGTTCCCCGGCGTATTTACTGCATTTTAATCCGTCCCCGAACGGCCCTCAATGCGGGTGCGCCGCGCCCTGCCCTAACGTTAAAGCCCCCTCTCTCCCAGGCGAGTCTGTTGTGACGTTTGGCCGGATCACTGGGCGGCACCGGCGAGGCACCGGCCGTGGGCCCACACAGCCTCCGGGAGTGCCGGCTGAAAGTGAATATTATCACTGGAGAGTAAATGTATTACTTTCCTCGGCACGTGGCCTGGTCCGTGCAGAAACTGCGTCCCCCAGCTTTCGGCCCGGACTGCCTGCCCTCCCCGCTCCGCTCCGTGCGTTATCCGCGCCCCTTATCGCTGCCGAGTGCCGCGGCGGGCCCCGAGCGCCGCCGCCGCCGCCGCTGCCGCCGCCGCCGCTGCCGCTGCTCCACATATTTTTCCGCGCCCTTATTTCTCATTCTGCGATGATATCGCAACGAAACGTGCTGACACGTCCCGCCTCATCTAGTCCCGCCCCCGGTGACGGCTGCCTGGCCCGGCCTGCTGCCGCTGCCGCCGGCCGCCCTGCCCAGCCCTGCCCCGACAGCCTCATGCCGTGACTCGCTTCGCTGCCCGCCAGCCCCGCCAGCCCCGCCAGCCCCGCCAGCCCTCCGGGGACCCCTGACAGGGTCCTCACGGGCTCCTGCCGGGGTTCTGCTCGGCAGGCAAGCAGTTACAAAATACAAAAAAAAAACGCGAAAAAAATATTAGAAAATAAAAGCCGCGAGGGTGGAATCGAACACGGGATTCGCCGCCCGAAACCCGACTACCAACCCATACCACCACTATAGTCCACTCCCTACTCTCGTTCGCTCGCTGTACTTTAGCCACCGTTCTCCGTGCCGAGTCACAAGAAAAATTTGGAGCGGACAGCGAGAGTCGAACCTGCGAACTGCCGGACTCCCACCGGCCTACCATAGCGCTAGCCCACGCGGCCACCACACCGCACGATGGCAACGGTGCGCACTTTCGATACTGCAGCTGACCGGCTGCGTTACGAAACGGACGGCAGGGTCGTCCGTGTGAAGCACGCGGACGCGGCTGACGTGCGGCCACGCCCCCGCCGCACATGCGCCTTTTGTTCAGCGAGCCCCCGCCGTGGCGTAACGGACGTTCGGTACTCGCCGCCGCCGCCGCTCTTGCCGATACTTTTGCCCGTCTTCGGATCACTTTCTCTCCCGATGCCGCGACGACGCCGGGCGACGCGACGCGACGCCCGGGGAGCCTCACGACGCCGCCATCAACGTGGCCGCGGCCTGGACAGCGCGGCCTGGACTCCTGCCGCCCCGCGGCACCTCGCGGCTCGCGGCTCGGCGCTGAGCAGGGCTGAGCCGGCCGGGGGCCGGGGGCCGAGGCACGACTCCTGCCAGCGACCGCTTTTGCCGCGGTCGTGTCGGAGGGCTGCGCCGCCGTGCCGGCTGTGTGGCACTGCAACACGACTGCGCCCCGCACCGCCCCGCACCGCCCCGCCGCTCCTCCGTGCCCCGATTTTCACTCTCTCTTTTCCGGGGCGACGATTCGCACAGCATGTCGTACCAGCGGTAAAAGGTTCGCCCCGGACGCGACGCGCGCCGGAACGGACGGGAACAAATAACGAAATGGCGCCGGGGCGGGCGTGGGCGGCCGCGCCGAACGTTTCACGAACGTTATTTTCGCCGACACGTGACTTCCCCCGCGTGGCCCCGTCGCACTGTAAAGTTGGGGGGCCCTCCCTCTGCGGAGGTATTTGAAGTTGGCGCCAGCGCGGGATGGCGCCAATCGCAGGCTCTCTCTCTCTCTCACACACACACACGGCGGGCACGTACGGGCCGCTACCTGCTTTGACGGCGCTGTCGCCGAGAAAGGAAAAGGGTGACTGTGTGGTTACGGCCGCGGCGGAGGGCTCCGTCAGCGAGCAGCAGCGGCAGCCGCCCCGCGCGCCCCGCCACATCGATCTGGCGCCACGCCGCGCCACGCCGCGCGGCGCTGCGCTCCCGGTGTGGTCTGTCTGTCTAGTATGAGCCGCGGGGGAAAGAGGCGCGACATGCCAACTGTCGACGTGGCCGTCAAACGCCTGCCGCGCGCCGCCGCGCCGAGTGGAGTGGATTTGCCGCCGTCCTGCGCCACCGCGCGCGACAGCCCCTTGTCAAAAGAGCGGAGAGAGAGTAGGGAGAGAGGGACGGGGGGCTGTTTGGCATATAGTGAAATTTGTAGCGCGGCGCCAGGGACCGAGGGGGAGGCAGAGACAAGGAAATTGTTTTATTCCCGCGAGTGAAATGTGTGTTGCCGCGGTGCGCGGGCGCGGCGCGCGGGGGCCCCCGGCGGCGGCAGTGCCGTGGAAGGACATGGCAGAGGTAGTGAGTGGCCCCGGACGGCTGCGACTTGGACGGAGTGATGGCCGCGCGGCGCTGCAGCACGGCGGCCCGCTGTTCTGCGGCCCGGCCCGGCCCCGCGGAAGGCAAATTGTCCGTGCCAGCGAGCCGCACGGCGGCACGGGTTGCCGCAGGTCGGGTCGGGGAGGAGGGAGGAATGCCGGCGCGTCCGCGCCGCGTCCGCGCCGTCGTCCTCCGCCGTCCGCGTCGTCGTCCAGTTTCTGGCGGCGCGGCCGCGGCCGTGCGCCTCCCGCACGGTGCCGCGGCCTCATCCATCCGCGTCTCGTCTACGCCTGTTGCGCCCGCTCCGCCGCCGCCGCCGCGCCGCGCCGCTTCTGCTCCTCGCGCCCGCGGTATTTTAATTAAGGCGGTCAGGGGGCGGCCGCTGCTATGCGGCTGCATTGGAACATTTTTGCAGCGCGTTAGTTTCAGCTCGTCTACCCGCAGAGAGCCGCCGAGTCCGGCCAGGAGTCGAACCACTTCATCACGGGCCGCTCCGCCGAGCCGTGTGTGCCGGCGTGACGCACGCGCCGGCGCGCGGCGCGCGGGTTCGAGGCCCGGCCACATCGCCTAGCTTATTACAATTTATTCCTTTTTTATTCGCGGTCTCATGGCTTCCCCCCTGTACTGCGGCCGCGAGTTTGAATATGCGCACCGAAAACCCGCCAGAGAGCAGATAAGACTCCATGCAGATTGGCTTTCGTCGTGGCTTTCGGACGGTCCCCCGGCCCCGGGGCTCCGGGGCCCGGGACGGCAGTCGGTGCAAGCTCACATGCCCGAGCAGCACCAGTCCATACCGACAAACGTACAAACGGACAAACGCCCCGAACAGAACGACCATTCCCGCGTCTGACGCGGGGCAATTTTCTTAACCACGGGTTTGAGCCGCTGCCTTTACCCCTTCCCCCCCTCACCTCCCCTCCTCAAGGTCTCGGTGTACCCCCCGGCTCTGCTGTACTCCCCCCTCCTCTCCCCTCCCCCACCCTGACTCACAGCTCCAATTGAAGGGTATCGTATCGACGCCCGCGGCCCCTCCTAATGCCCCCCCTCTCCCCCCTCCCGCCCCCAGAAGTACCACGCCCCCCCTGCAGCCACCAAGAAAGCTCTCTCACAAGATCAGAGCCACCAGCGGCGCTGCGCCGCACCACCGACACACAAAAACAGAGTGTTTCCCGTCAAAGAATCGCGTCGTGGACGGATTGCCGATACGGGCGCTGCCAATTCGTGAGAGCCGGCCGGGACGGGCCGCGGGCCTGGACGGGAGCCCTCGGCGGCCCGGGCCGCGCCGTTGCCGTGCCCCGAGGCCGCGCCGCACTGTCAGCCCACTGCTGCGCCGCGGTCCACAGTGGGCAGGTCGGCGTCGCCAAATCCTGACCGGAAGCAACAGACCCTCGGCGCGGCCGCGGCAGCACGGCCGAAGCACACCCACACCCGGCGCTGCTAACCGCGTCCTTACTCTAAAAGGGACACGTTATCGGCTTAGGGCCGAAACGTCGGGGGGGGGGGGGGGGGCATTACGTGACCGTTTCTGGGTTATTTCGTTTCCCCGGGGCAGCCGGAGGCGGGCACAGACAGACTGCAGTGTCATCATTCTTTGTTTTTACGTTCCCCCCCGCGCCGCCCCTTCTTCTCCAAAGCAGCGCAAGGCGCGCAACTCCTTCACACACACAAAAAAAAGGGGGGAAGGAGCACAGCGAGGGGGTTTTCTCCAAACATTGGAATGGCGTTTGTTGGCAATCAGGTGGAGCGAGGCGAGAGGCGCGCGGCGGCAGCGCAGCGAGATCCACCCACTCGCACCTGCGAGAGACCGCTTGTTTTACAACGTGTTTGAGCTCTGCCTTTTCTTTCGCGTCGCCTTTTGCTAATTTTTGTTTGCTGTTATTGGGGTTATTATTCCGGCGCCGCAGCGTATTATTGAAACGATGGGCGCGCGGAAACCCGAGACTGCAAATACGCGCAGTACATATAATGCGCAGCCGCCGCTGATATTGTGCGGATCACTGGCGACGAGCTGGCGGGGCGCGCGCGCTTGCAGCGTGAGGGGCCGGAGGTGAGGCGGCAGACACATGTCATTATTTCGAGTCGCTGGCATTGCGTCGGCTCAATGGCGCGAAGGGAGTGAGTGGACGGGGGGGGGGGGGGGGGGGGGGGGGGGGGTAGAGAGGTGCGGCTCGGCAGCGCGGAGGTGACGAGAGCTGTCGCTGTGATTACATCTCCTGGATGCAGCCGGTGATGCCTGCCTGCCTCTCTGCATGACCGAAAGAAAGGAGTTGCTGTAACGAGAACTGCCGCCGCGCGCGTGCAGCGAATCGCGCCCACCACCATACCAGCACCGCCGACTGTTTGCACGGGCGATGATGACTGATGCGTCATGTGGCATGCCCTGCGTGTGCGGTGTACATAATACACGGTGTACGTGTGAGGCAAGCAGGCGGCGCAGGCGTGCGCGCACCTTTCGCGTTGCCCAATGGCGCGGGGATGGGACGGGACGGGACGGGACGGGACCCCGCGGAAGCGAGTGCGCCGGCAGGAGAGGCTGGCTCCCAGGGCGGCGCGGCCTCCGTCGGCCTCCTCCGCCGTGGGGATGTTGTTTGTCTCGGGTGGCGACGGCGCTGCAGTTGTGCCCGTCCGTCGGTCCGGACAGCAGCGGCCGGCGGCCGGGCGGCAGCTGCAGCGCAAACGTCACGTGAATGCATGACAAACGGGGGAGCGGCGGATGTGGGGTCGGCCAGCCCGGACCGCCCCCGGCCGGCCGGCCGCCGGCCGCCGCGGTGCGACTCGTACGTGCCGATTTAGCTGATTTCGGGGGCAGGAAGCAGGCCGCCCTCCTGCAGGACCCCGTCCGTCTGTCCGTCCGGGACCGTGGCCCTCGCAGAGATACGGCGCGGCCGTGCAGCAGTGCGGACCTTCAGGGACCTCGCCCCGGCATGCAGCCGAGGAATATGTTCGGCCCTCCCTGGAGGACCTCCGTGCAGAACCGAGCCCGTCGGAGGCGTGCGTGCGTGCGTGCCGTGCCGTGGGGTGGCCGTCGGCGGGGCGCGTCTGCCGGAGGGGCCGCAGGCCGCATGCCGCAGGCCGGAGGGGCAGTGGGGCCGCACGTCCGTGCGGTACTGATTGGGCCTCATTTATAAACGGCGCGGACGCGGCTGCCGGCGGCCGGAGGCCGGTGCGGCCGTGTGTGGACCGCCCCGGAGCTTACAACAACAGCTGCACCACCGCGCTGCTGCGCGCCGCTGCCCCGTGCCCCCGTGTTTCCCCGAAGGCCTCGAAGGGCGTTGTCCGTCGTCGTCGCCGTCCCAACACGCACCTCGTGGCCGAGCAGTACGCCCTTCTATACCGGCCCGGAAATCACCCGGCGGCCCCCCGCCCCGCTGCTGCTTCGGGTGGGTAGGTGCGCGGGTGGGTGGGTGGCCGCGCTGCGACATGCCCTTGTGCGGGGCGACGACGGCGGCGGCCCCGCGGCGACGCCTTGGCGCCGCGAAATTGGAACAAATCGCGTTGGGAACGAGCACGTCTTGTGGAGCCGCCGCGCCGTGCCGCGCTGCGGGGGCGCCGGGCGGAGCCGATGTCGGTCTGATGATGATATGTTGGGGACAGCCATTCGCCATCCATCGCGCACTCCAATGGTCCCAATCGGCATTTAGGGTTGTTGGCGGCGGGGAGGCGGAGGGGAGAGGGGGGGGGGCGGCGTCATGACGGCGGGGGGACATTGATTGTCCCGTACGGAAGACGTAGTGCTGTTTCTTGCCGCGGCGTCATCGGGAAGGGGCGGCCGCGAACCGTCGCGCGGGTCGCGTCGCTCCGCTTTGCGAAGTGCAGAACGGCACACCGCTCGACGCTCACGTGCCGTCCGAAAGGCACTACATAATTGAGGTCGCCGTCAGTGGTGACCCACTTACCCTCCCCGTCAACACCCCCGCCCCCGCACCAGCAGCGCACGGACCTCCCTTTTCTTTCGCCGTGCGTCCTCCGCCGATTTTTCCGGCCATCGGGCAGTAAACACAGACAAGTGTCGGGCCGGAGAGGGATGGGCGGAAGCGGTCACGACCGCGTGGTTTGTTCTGCCGCCGCCGTTATCGCGGGGGAATAGTTTACTGGAAGCGGAGGGCCGGAGGGCCAGAGGACCGGAGGGCCTCGGCGGCGTCCTCACGGCGTCCTCACGGCGCGCGGCGGGGTCCGGCGGGGTCCTGCCGGGTCCCGGGGAAGACAATTGTCGGCACCGGTGCACAGGAACGCGCAGAGGGCCACGGCCTGCGCACGCCCGCCCGCCTGCACGCCTGCCCGACAGCCAGCCAGCCTGCCCTGCCCCGCGGTGCCGCGGCTCTTGCGGTTTGCCGAAGCCGCCGCCGCCGCCGCCGCCGCCGCCGCGCCGCTCTAGCCGAAGCACGGCAGCGGCCGGGGCTTCAATTATCGACTTAGTGGCGTTCGATTGCGCATATCATTTCGAGAGCCCCGCTCGATAACTCGGCGCGTAACGGGATCGGACCGGGCCCGCCTCGGCTGCCGCTCGGCGCATGTGCGGAGGGCTCCTCAATTTCACACCACAGCGTAGCAGTTTCCTGCGGCGCCGCGCCGCCGCCTGTCCAGGACGCCGTCGACGGGCCGCCGCCGCCGGCCGCCGTCGTGCGCGCACTCACCGAAAAACCCCGCGGCCGCGGCAAACCACTGCGGGGAACCAGTCGAACGGTACTCGCAGTGATTATACGCGCCGTCCAAAATACTTTACGTGGTCATGTGCCATTTCCGCGGCTCTCTCACGAGGCTGCGTCCGCGGCGGCCCCCGAGGCCCGAGGCCCGTTACCGGGCGCCGCGGCCGCGCTGGCCGCCCTTCCGGACGCGGCCGCTGCGGCGGCGTGGGCGGCATGCGGGCCAGCGGGGCGGGAGGGGCGGGCAGCCCAGCTGGGGCCTATTTACCCAGTCGCAGCGCGCTTTTACAACACGCTTGTGGATACAGGCACCGTTAAATTGGCATCACCGCAAGTTGTGTTTTACCTCACCGTCGTGGGTCCCGCAAAGTGTGGTGCGCCGGGGACGACGGTGTCGTTGGGGGACCGTCCGTAAACTGCTGGAGGTCTCCGGCAGCGGTGGCTCGCAAGGGGCAGCCGCCGGGCCCCGCAACGGGCCGTGCACATCCAGAACGACACGTATTTTGTGAACGCGCCCCTGATGCGGCGGTGCGGTCAGCGCTGTGATGGGGACTTGGCGCGGGCTGCAACTGCCGCCACCGCTCATGCTGCTTTCACCGCATTCACGGACGGCTCGGTCACACACACACACACACACACACACACACACGTGGGGAACACAGCTGATGCGACCTGCCTCTGCCGCGGCACCACAAAGTCCCGGTGTAAATCACGCGATTGTCCCCGAAATGCAGTCGTCGTCGTCGTATCGCAGGGGGGCATTCCGCAAAAGTCCCGGAAACGCCTTCTTTCCCCGCGGTGCCGCTCCCCCCCCCCCCCCCCCTGCAGCCCGCGGTAGTCCAGTCCCTCGTCCAGGTCCGGGCGGTCTGATTGATTTGTTTGTCCACGTGGCAGATTTATGCCCGACGCTGCCGCTGCCGCCGCCGCCGCCGCGCCGCTTTTCCACAGTCCTGTCTCCAGCCGAGCGCGGCGGCTCCGGTGGACCCGGTGGATCCGGCGGAGGACCCGGTACCGGCCGGCCCCCCGTAGGACCCGGGCGGCCCCAATGTCCCCCGCGACGGGACGGACCGCTCTTGACTCCCTCCTCGTCAGGTTATTCATAAATTCAAAGATGTATCGGAAATGTATCATCGGTTTGGTTGCGGAGGGAAGGGGAGGGAGATGAGGGGCGCAGCGGCGTGCGGGAAGATTTGAGCGGCGCGGGGAGCGGCGGCGGCGGAATAAGGGGAGCGGGGAGGGGCGGGCGCGTCGCACCAAAGAGTTTATGGCTTTGTCAACAGAAGCCAAACCCATATTTTTGCCGTCTCGTCGCCACGGCAGAACCACGAGATGCGTGCCCCGCGCCGCCGGAGCAGCACAAAGTTGCTGCGACGGGGGAGGGGAGCGGGATGCGGAGAAGGGGGGGGGGGGGGGGACGAGCCCTGCGTGTGTGTGTGTAGAGAGAGGGGGGGGGGGAGGCACGGACCCCAGCAAGGGCCCGGGACCGAGGCGGGTGAAAGAATTTGGCCTCTTGTGGGCCTCTTCTTCTATGCCATAGTTGTCAACCATTTTTCGCGACGGGCATTCAGGTCATGGCGATGGCGGCGGTGGACATTGTGGTGCCGTCCCCTCGGTCCCCGTGAGAGAGAGAGAGAGAGAGAGAGAGAGAGGAGAGGGGGGGGAAGAGAACAGGTTCCCGTCGGTCCCCCGTGTGGCGACAGCGGACAAGGCGCGAGAGGGCCATCATAACTAATGTATTCCGAACAAGTTATGAATGTCGGGGCGCCTTAATTAATGCCGGCCGATGATAATCGCAATGATAATGACGATGATCCCTCATCGCGAGTGTCATCGGGGGGGCTCGGTACGGAGGAGGAGAGCCTGCCCTGTCATCGGGCGGCGGCCGTCGGCGGGGCACGGAGTCCTCGTCGGCCCCCTTCCCCGTCCGGAACACGCGTATTCACTTACAGCCGGCCCACATTCGGACAGCCGCAGCCACCCGCGCTTTCGACCGCCGCCGGCCCTGCGCCGCCCGCCCTGCCCATGTACGGCCGAAACCCAAACGAGGCCGCGCCGTGTCACAGAGCGCCCGGTACTTCCTATGTTTAATGCACTTTACTCGTTCGCCGCCGACGCGACACGCCGCCGCCACCGCCGCGGCCTGCGGGCCGCACGGCGGGCGCAGCCTCCTTGCCGCCGTGCCCAGCGCCGCGTGCACCATTCTTTACCTTCTCCTCCCCGGACGGCGACTGCTGAGCCGGGCCGGGCGCGGATCTATATTAGTGCGGAGCGCCTGACGATGGCAGGGTAGGCAGCCGGCGCGTCCGGCGTGCTCTGCGGGCCGGCGCAGACCGGCATGCCGCAGGGGCGGCGGGCGGCGGGCGGCGGGCGGCGGCGGCGGCGTGCCTCGGCGTATGACGTGGTTCGCCGCGGCGATTCCCGAAACACGGACAGTCGGTACGAGCGGAATGAGGGCCGGCTGCGGAGCTGCGGAGCCCGCGCTCGGAATATTGTACGCGGGATTCCTGGCGTTGCGTGGCGGGCCGGGCGGCGGCGGCGGGTGCCGCGCAATTACGACTGACGAGTGCGGCGCTGACCCGGCTGACCCGCGCGGCCCAGCGGTGTCGAACCCTCGTCACCGCCGCCGATCAAGCCATCACTAAGAAATGATACGTTTTCTTTATCCGAAATGAATAAATTGGAGGGCGCAGAACCCCTTCCCCTACCGCAGACCTCCTCTTCTGCTCCGGGCAGGGCGGGCGGCGTGCCGGCCGCCGCTGCACGGGCCGCACCGCTCTCGCTACCTGGAACCGCTCCGCCCTGCATGTCCACGCCGCCACAGCCGGCGCAGCCAGCCACTGCCGCGGCACGCACCGCCACACGTCATATTCCGCCCTTTGTTTCCAGGTTTGCACATGTAAATGTGTGCAAATTCGGGCCGGCACACACAACACACACACACACACACACACACACACAACACACACTCACATACATATATACATATATATATATCGGGTGCAGATGCCGCGGCAGCAGGGATTTGCATATAAATAAGAACAATACCATTGGAAACGTTTGACAAGGACCCGGCAGCGGCGGCATAGTGCGGGAGGACGCGGTGCGCCGCGGCTGCGAGCCGATGCGTTGCCTCTTCACCCACCGCGCCGCGGCCGCGGCTGCCTCATCTTGTTCCGGGGCGCGGCGGCGGCGGGGTGGCTGCGGGGTGGCGGAGACACCGCCAGCAGCGTGGTGGCGCTGCTCGGTGGCCCGGCCCGCCCGGCCCCGTGTGATAGGGCACCGCCTTTGTCTCCGCGGCCCCCGCCGCCTCACCGCCCCCCAGGAGCCCGTTCGACTGAGGCGCCCCCGCGGTCCTCCCAGACGGTGGCGTCGTGTGCCCCGATCGGCGCGGCGCGGGGGGCGGCCGCCGCACCGGCTGCGGGGGGCTGCGGCGGGCGGCCCGGGGCCGGGCTATGCGCGCTGGCGTAGAAACCTTGATAATCCGACTCGCTGGCCAATTACGGATCCTCCTTCCCGCGGGGGCGGCCGGGGGCGGCCCCCGAGGCGGCGGCCCCTGCCAAAGCGTGCCGCGGCCACATCGACACCCGCGGCCCCGCCGCCCGGGGGCGCCAGTATCTGAGGCAGGAAGCAATCCCGCGGTGTGACCGGCGGGGGGCGGGGCTGGGCGAGGAGCCTGGGAAGGAAGTTTCTGGCCCCGCCGGCTCCGACGACGGCTCCGCTATCACCAGCGGCCGGCGGCGCTAACACGGCCTCGGCCGTTGCCCCCACGCGCGAGCAGCGTGTGTTGCTGTGTGCCTGTGTCCTCTTGCAGAGCCCTCCGCCCGACACACAAACTAGACGCAGCGGAGCACTTTAGCGCACGACGTCGCGCGCTGCGCCCGCTGGCTGGGGGAGCCGCGCGGTCTCCACCGGATCCACACCACTTTCTCCCGAGGACAGCGTTTCAAGTCGCGTCGTTCCTCCTTGCTCGAGTGTTGCTGTCAATGAACGCAATTGATTCTAACGTCGTTTTGCATTTTCTCTGTTCCAGGTGAGATGCTTTTATTGACTGCGTGAAGTGACATTTTTTTCGTGTCGTCGTGGTGAGTACTGTTAGCGCACCCCGACGCCCTTAATAAAGAGTGAGGTCAGATATGAGGATCAGGAACACAGGAATCTTTAAATAATTTTATTTACCTGTTCGCGGAATACCCTATTGGAGATAAATCCTATGGGCGGAATACCCTACTGTCGGAATACACTATGAGCGGAATACCCAATTTCTTTCCGTGCCATCGATGCATCTACACATTTTTTTTCTTGTCACTTTGTAGCTTGTCCCCGTTTTCTAGGTGAACTATCTTCAGGGCCGGGACACGTTTTGCCTCTGCCAAGGCGTTGCTGGCTGGCTGCCTGGGCTGGCTGCCTGGCTGGCTACGGGGGGGAAGGTTTCTTGAAAGACGTAAAAGTTGCGGGCGAAATAGTCCCCTGGAGGGAAGTTAGCTAAGACTGTGTGCAGTTAAACGGGCCGACGTGCGCTCCCCGTCGGCGCTAAAGCATCCCCTCGCTCCCGTCGTCCCCTCCGCCAGCCCCACCCCTCCTCTCCCCTCGGCCCTGCCCGTGTGGCGTCGGACCTCTTGACGTCATCAGTGACCAGATGGCAGAAGTATCAGTCGACCATTATTTTTCGTCAATTTCATTTTTTTTTTTTTTTTTTGTAAAGAGAAGTGTAATACGACGGTGTGCGCGCCGCGATTTGCCTCGCACCCTGAGGCCCTGCGCGTGCGCCCGTGTATCCCAATAGCAATATGAACGTGTGAAGCGATACCAGACTCTCTCATTTCCGGCGCAGGGCCGGGCGTCGGCTGGAGGCGGCAGGCTGGGCGCGGTGTGCTACGTGCCTAGTCCCCCCCCCCCCCTCCCTTCCAGCTGTTCAGCGAGGCGGGCAGCGCACTGGGTCAGCGACCCGGCACCGTACGTGTGTATGTGTGAACCGACTCAAGGGTTACAGCCGAGACAAACTTTATCGGTCTCCCCCCCCCCCCAAAAAAAAAACGAAATGCCAAACCGTTTTCAGTCGCTGTAAAAAAAGGGTATGGTATGAGAATGTCAGCGCCATCCTTTTCCTAGTCATGTCGGACGGGTCGCAGCAGCCGTGCGGCACTCCCACAGACAGGCTGTTGCCAGTGTGCCCGTGGCGACACGGCTGCAGGCCGGAGTGCGCTGCATGCAGTGTCTCTGTCAAGGCTCGCCTCTGCCGCCGCCGCCCACACCTGCATATTTGATGCGCGCGAGCGGACGCGGCTCGGAGCCCCCCCGATGTGCAGGCGGCGGCAGCGGCATGCGGCCGCAAGCCACACGTCCCCGCTGCACCTCACGGACTGTTCCAAATCCGGCCGCGCCGCGCCGCGCTGCATTAGAGGGGCGGCGGCGGCCGTGACGTCACGTCGACAGGCCGCAGCCCCGCCCGCGCGCGCTCATCCCGTTCTGCCCGATTATTTTTCAATTATAAATCTCATAACCGCGACGCGCGCCACGCCCCGCTAGCACGCTTCCCGGCGCTGCTGCTGCCGCCGCTGCCGCCGCCGCCGCCGCCGCCGCTGCCGCCGCCGCCGCCGCTGCGACGGTCCCGACGGCCGCTGAGTGACACTCCGACAGGCCGCGGCGGCCGGCGAGGCGCTCGCACCGCCTCTCCGCATGGCCCGGCCAGGCCCGGCCCGCATCCAAACCGCGGCACCATTCACACCGCTCCCCCTCAGTTACCGTGTCCAGTTACTTCCTTAGCTGAACCCCGCGACGCGCCGCGCCGCGTCCCTCGAAGCGTTGCGCTTACCTATGCACGGGCTTCTCGGGGGAAAAAAAAATGTCACCGCTCAGTGTGCGCCGACAAAATGATGGCACGGAGGATAATATGTGTCGACCGTTTGCGAACGTCTTTCGCGAGGTTTCATTACAGTTCGGAGAGGAGCACGAGCGGAGCCGAGCGGAGCGGAGCGCAGCCGTCCCTCGCGGCCACCGCCGCCGCCGCAGTGCGTGTTCCAAATGCAAATGATCGTAATGAGCTGGGGGCCGCCCCCCCGGCCGCCCCCCGGCCGACCCGTGCGGGACTTTTGTTTCTAATTAATAATCAACGAAGTAGTAGTAGATGGGAAACGATGACTGCGGTTCACTTACCGGGCCGTCGCAGGCCGTCGCCGGCGGCGGCCCTCGGGGGGACTCGCCCTTTGGGCAGGGAGAAAGAGAGAGAGAGAGAGAGAGAGAGAGAGAGAGAGAGAGAGAGAGAGAGAGAGGGAGAGAGAGAGGGGGGGGGGGGGGGGAGAGCCGCGAGAAGCAGGCCGGCGGAGGAGAACGCAGAGGAGCGCCGCTCAAGTGAGGCGACACAGGAGTACCTCCTGGCGGGGAGACGGGACGGGACTCGGTGTGGGCGGCGGGGCCGCGGGCGCCTGGCGCCGTAGGCAGCGCGGCCGCACGCGCGCCCGCGGGCTGCCTATCAGCACGGCGCTCCGCCGCTGTCACTCCGGGCGCCACAGCAGGCGGCGGCGGCGCCTCCCCCCTCCCTCCCCCCGCTTAAATAATAATTGCCGTCTGGCAGCTCATTTGCATACGTAACACTGCTGCGCCGTCGTCCTCTGCCATTGGCCGCGAAAAGGGCTCGTCGCGGCCAATCCGAGCGCGCGCGTCCCCGGCACGGCCTTCAACCGCGCGCCAAATCCGTTTGAAACCACCGCCTTAAATTTGTAGTAATTTTTTTAAAAATCGAAATCGGAGGCGTGTTGGGAGGCTGACTGTAACAAAATCATGGTTCAACGTTACGTGTGCTCGCGCCGGGGGTAACCACCGAAGAGGCACGCGTCGAAAAGCACAGTGCATATGTGCACGGCACTGTCCGGCTTCGATTTGAGACACGCACACACGCACACACACACACACACACGTGGCTGCGGTGAGGAGTTTCCATCCACGCAGCCCGAGCCTCGGAGAGGTGTGGCCGCCCGGCCGGCCCACGACCTGCCTCAACAACAACAGCCGAGTTTATAACGACTGCGATTCGCCGCGATGATGGCGAGTTTCACGTTTTACTCCTCGGCTCGTACGTCTCTCGGAACGCATGTTCGTAGAACACTTTATAGAACTGCGTCTCTCTCTCCGTCTGTCTTTTCTTTCTTTTGTTTCTACTGCTTGCGTGCGCCGTTGATGGCAAAGCAGGTGGGAACGGCTGGCTGTGCACTCGTGGAGGCGCACTTACTGCACATTTACTCGAGGCGGCCCGGCCACCAGGTTGTACTGCGAAACGCACTGCTTGCCGCGCTCCGTTTTCGGGGGGTCAGAACGCGGGCGGCCGTGTTGCTGTTCGTAGTGCTCTTCCAGGCGTCGTCGGCGGCCGTCACGGCGCGGAGCTGCGGTGGGGCTGCGGCGGCAATTATGGGGCTCTGCGAGAGCGTACAGTCTGCTGTTTGCTGCGTGTCACTCCACGCCCGCGTGCCCCGCGGCCCCGCGGCCCCGCGGCTGCTGCCCGCTCACTCACTCTCATTGGCCCGCAATCTGTTCCCCTCTCCCCGTCTCTCTCGCACCCCCTTTTGCCTACGACGGACGACGGCGACGTCACTGTTATTTGCGAGTCGTAACGCCAGCCATTACGCGAGCCAGTCATAAACAGCGGCTCGGCGCGGCAGATGCGGCCGTCCGACGGGGCGGCCAACCACCGCCGCCGGCGGCAGCGGGGGCCGCGCTCGAGAGCCGCACGGACCCGTGCTCGAGAGCCGTGCCAGGTGCCGCCGCCGTGCGCACGACGCCGTCTGGCATTGCTCCGCGTTAAATGGAGTGCACAGCTCCGTTTTATGACATCTATTTCAGTTGTCCGGGCCGCGGGCTCGGGCGAGGCGCCTCGCGGGGAGCCGGGGCCGCTTTATATTCTTCCGGGCAAGACTTGACTGCCCCGCCTGCCGAAAGCGTCCCCGCGGGGGGGAGTGCCCTGCACTGTAGATTATACGTCGCTTACACATGCCGCGCATAAGTCACAACTACGGCACTATGTACGGCTATGTGTAACACTATGTGCAAATAGCGGGCGTATGTAGTATATACACTGTAAGCGGCAGCCCCCTGCCGCTCACCCCCGGCAGCCCCCGCGCTGTGTACAACACTGGTGTTAATTGCGGCGCCCGGCCGGCCCTCCTCGCTGCCCTCGCCAACCCTTCGGCCCCGCGGCGCAGGGCGGACTGTGGCGGGTCCGGACAGACACGGCCAGGGCGCGGCGTGGAGGGTGGCCGTCATGCTTTGGGGGCCGGGAGCACGGGCCGCGGGCAATGCAACACACACTTCCGAAAGTACGGGCCTTCGCCGACCTCCATGCCGAGCCTCGTGCCCTGGCCTGACTAGCTGCTGCGGCGCGGGGCGGTCCGTGGACCGCCGGTGTCACCGCGTGCGTGCGGGGGCGGCCCGCGTGCGTGCGTGCGTGCGGCGCGCGTGTCTTTATTGCGCGTCTTCCAGCGCCGTAAAGCAACTTTTAAGACCACGGCGGAGGTGTTTGTGTGCACACTGAGGCCGTAGCGGACAAAATCACCCCACCGGAAAGTGAGCGCGCCGCCGCCGCCGCCGCCGCCGCCGCCGGCACCGTTGTTGTTGGGGGATAACGGATGGGCGTCCCGGGGCCGGCCGGCGGCCGGAGTGAAAACTCGGAAACAAAACGCGGATGCGAGGAGCTGAGGGAGCCGGCGGGGGAAATAAAGAGAGTCGAGAGGAGCAGAAAACAAAACAAAAACGACGAGAAAAAAAATACACAGGGCCCGAAGTTGAACTCCGCGGCGACGAAACATACGCACTGGGAACAGGTGTCCGCCGGGTCGTCCGGGGGCGTTGCGGGGGGGCGTTGCGGGGGGCGTTGCGGGGGGCGTCGCGGGGGGTCCTTCGGGGGTCCTGCCGCCGGGGGCCCCGGCCGGACTTTATGCGCGCGGCCTGGAATGGACGCTGTTGCGGGGGCCCGCTTCCCGGCCCGCCCCTCCCGGCTGCAGGGCCCCGCCGGCCACCGCCGGGCTGTTGCTGCTGCCGTCTCCGTTCTGGAATTGGCCGCCTGAATGACCGTGAATGCCATGCCGGTGCGACAAGAGCGAGAGAGAGAGAGAGAGAGAGAGAGAGAGAGAGAGAGAGAGGGGGGGGGGGGGAGAATGTCCTCAGGATATCCTCTCTGTCTCTCTCTCCCACACACTCACACACACACACACACACACTCGCCTGGGCGTATGGGCCCGTCTGGACGCGCGGGCGCGCTCCTAAAACCAATGAAACGGCCATTAATTGCGGAATAAACCGGGCAGTTAGATGGCTGTTTGTATCTGCGCGGCAGAGGGCAGGGGTCGTCCCCGCGTGTGTGTGCGCGCGCGCGCGTGTAAGTGCACGCGTTTACACCACACGGTTTTAGCGCTGCCCCATTTCGTCTTTCCACCCCCTCGAACAACCCCCCCCCCCCCCCCCATGGAGCCACGCCACCCTGGATACGGCCGCTTTGTCCGACAGGTGTAATGGTGGCCGAAACGCGGGCATAAATTAGGGCGCAGACCGTAAAGCAGACGAAAGCAAAAGTAAGTCAACTTTTATACGGCGCGTTCATGTTTAAAGCAGCCCCAGCGGGGGCGGCCGGTGGCGGGCCGGGCGGAGGGGCGCCGTCGACGGGCTTAAACACCCCGCTGTACCCGCCGGCAGAGCGTGCGGTGTGTGTGTGTGTGTGCCGCGGTCGGGCGGAGGAAAATGTCGACGGAAATTAGAGTAACCGCGGACATCCGTGGGAAAGTCATTCGGGGGACTGCGAGTGGCACATTCTCGAGAGGATTGTGTTTTCCGTCGCCGTCCGTTATTATTGAAGCGGAGCACGGCGACGTCAACCTCCTCCTCCTCCTTCTCCTCCAGGTGGTCCCCTTTCGGCAATGTTTTGGCCTTAATTAATTCGTCCGCCGAAACGGCAGGTGAGGTGCGTGGGTGTGGCCGGCGCTACCCCCGCTGCCGCTGCCGCCGCCGCCGCTGCCGCCGCCGCCGCCGTGCTTGCTTTGATGGCCCAGTGATAAATGACCACAATAGTCCGGGACGGAGGGAGGCCTGCTTTTGCAGCACCGTGCCGTGCGTGCGTCCGCGTGCGTGTGTGTGTGTGAGTCCGTATGTGAGTGTGTGTGTGTGCACCTGTGTGTGCGGGCGCGCTTTGCATTGCAGTACCTCTCAACGCCACCGTCGTCCCCCCCCCCCCCCCCCCGTCTTTCACGTACAGCAAAAATTCACTTCAAGGAACTGCTATAGCGGGTTTAAAAAAAATAAAAATAAAATTGGTTCTCAAGGTCTCTCGAGGTCAGATTTTGCCTTGCTGGTCGGAAGCGGTTGGGAGTGACATACCGGACCCGGCTCCCAGGGAATGCCTGGTCCTCCCTCGCATGCGTTTAGGGAAGGGGGAGGGAGGCTACAGAAAGGGGTAAGGATTCGACTGGGTACGCGATTTCGCTGCTGTAGCGGTTACCTGGACGACTGACGACCGCGCCGGGCCAAGGCATCCCGTGAAAACCTCAAATTTATGGCTTATTAGAAAACGGTTTAACGAGGCTGCGCTCGCATTTCATATTCTTCGTTAGCGGCGGCGGCAGCGGGCCCCCGGCGGCGTCGCTGCGGCTAACGCAAAGAAATGGCGAGCCGCGAGCCCTTCCCGGCCCCCGGAGCCCCACGCGGCGCAATCCCCATAGCGCGCGCCCCTAAGGAATGGCCTCGTAAAGCAGCAGGAAATTCGCCGCCGCCAGTGTTCGGGCCGCGGATCAGAAGCCGTGGCGCGGCGGACCACGATCGTACTGTACGCAGCGCTGCCGGTGCTGAGACGCCTGTTCCCCGCGGCGCGTGCGGTGCAGTGCCGGGCTCCCTCTCGGGGCTTCCTCTCGGGGGTCCCTGCTGCCGGCACTGCAGCTGCGCCCTGCAGCTCCACGGCGAGCAGGCGACCGAACCGCGCTAATTCCTGCAAAACCTTGTCTGCTGCGGCCTCTCCAGGCTGGCGCGCCATGCCACATGCCACCCTTCCCCCCACCCTCCCCTCCCTCCCTCCCCTCCCTCCCTCCCTCCCTCCCTCCCTCCCCTCCCCTCCCCTCCTCACCCGGAGGCTGTGCCGCACGTGCAGTGGCGCACCGGTGGCGGTGCTCCTCCACTGCGGATACATGCATTGCACCGCCGTAACTAATCGCTCAATTCCGTATTACATGGTAGACTTACAGGTCGACGACGGCACCGGCACGGAGAGAGAGAGAGAGAGAGAGAGAGAGAGAGAGAGAGAGAGAGAGAGGCAGGAGAAATAGGTCGCGCTGCATTTACCCCAAGCGTTTTCATCTTAAACGTGTGCGTGAGCGTGGTGTCGGCGGCGGCGGCGGCGGCGGCGGCGGGCCGGCGGTGTGTCGCCTCTTAACGGCACCCGCACACCTTCCGCGCCGCCGCCTCGCGCCGCGCACGGCGGGCCGGGCTGCGGTACGGAGCGGAGCGTCGTCGTCCGGGGTCCGCCCGGAGCCGCGGTGCGCCGGTCCCGGCCCGGGCCCCGGCTCCGCGGGCCTCGCACCGGCTCATTAGAGGCTTGTAGGAACGCGCCGTTTACTGCTGCCGTACGTACTTAGAAATCTCACGTACGGTACGTTACGTTCAGGTAAAGCTGGCTGCTGCTGCGGCGGCGGCGGAGGCCTGCGGACCGCTGTGCGGCGCGGCGGGCTCTTCCTCGATGCTTGCGGGTATTTATTCCGGCACGCTTTGGGCATTCTCTCTCTCCCTCGCGAATAGAGAGAGAGAGAGAGAGAGAGAGAGAGAGAGAGAGCGCTATAGGATCACCGTTGTTTTATTCGCCGTGTGCGTTCTGGCCTTCGGTTCCCGCTACGCCTGGCTCCGTGCGCGGTGTTCGCGGTGGCCGCGCTGCAGGGGAGGCGCTCCGGCGCCGCTATCCGTGTAGCAGCGCTAGCAGCACCCCGATAATGGTTCGGGCACCACGTGACCACACGCTCATTAGAGAGAGAGATGCACACACACACAAACTCAACACGTGCGAATAGCGCGGCACGCGTCATTATATACAGAAGTAATCACGTCGACGGTATATTTATACACCAGACTCTGCCGAGAGAGAACGAGAAAGAGGAGCTCGTCTCTTTTTTTTGTGACATCGACGGGAAATTGCTACTACGGCAGAGTTTAGTCCGCGCGCGCGGCGCTAGGCGCTCAGGAAATTGCGACCGAAGCGCCGGCAGGTGGAAGGGAATTTCCCGTCGGCGTCGTCACGGGACGCGGGAAAATACTGCCAGGCGGCCTCACAACGGGCAGCGCCCAGGTGCGGAGCCGAGACGCGGGGCGGTCACACATACACACATGCACTCACACACGCTCACACACACACATATATCTGCCGTATTTGCTTTTCGCTCGCAGCCAAGCAGGGGGAACATGCACGATCTTGATTGAAATCCAGAAAGAGAAAGAATACCGTGCGCGGTCGCGGCAGCAGAGAAGTGCGGCGAGCCAGGCTGGGCTGCGCTGCCGCCGTGTGGCGGAGGCCTGGGCGCTGGGTAGGCAGTCCCGCGCGCCCGCCGTGCTCCGCGGGTCTGCCTACACTCCACGGCGCTCTCCGGCGCGGCCCGGCGGCGGCCCGGCGGAGGTGGTGGAGATGGGGCGGCGATGGCGTCGTGGATGTGACGTGCCGCGGTGCCGCGGCGTCGACGTGCCCCCGCCGACGTGCCTCGCCGACGTGCCGCGCCGACGAGACGGACGTGGCCCGATAAGACTCACTTCCAGGCCCGCGGCCTGCCGCTGGCGATGCGGTGATAAATGGACGTGCGCCGCGCTTACTTTCCCTGCCGCGGCCCCGCGCCCTAATTACGCGTCGTGGAAATTGGATCTCTCCCCGTAGTTTTGGTCGGCCGCTTTTTGGAGCGGCGAGTGACACCGCCAGGGCTGCGGGCCGCCGTGAGGGGCGCGGCGGCGGCGCGGGGGTCGGAGGCCTCACTCACCGCGTGAGACTCGGACACGCACGCACACACACTGCTGATCCTAATCCCCGACACGTCCCCTCCTGCTCTCTCTCTCTCTCTCTCTGTCTCTCTATCTCTCTTGCTCCCACGCGGGGCCGCGTAAGCCACCGCGCTCCGTCCTTATCAGTGACACAGCCGGCCCCCACGCTGCCTGCCCCCGCTGCCGCCGGGTCACGGAGGCGCGACAGGTGAGGTGCGGCGCTCGGCTGGTCCCGCGGCTGGAGTGACTCACCTAGTGCGGCAGAAGCGGGGCACCGCAACAATTTTCATTTTCTTGTCGAGCGAAAATCTGCCCTCTCCTCTCCTCTCTCTCTCTCTCTCTCTCTCTCTCTCTCTCTCTCTCTGTCTCTGTCTCTCTCTCTGTCTCTCTCTCTCCCTCTCGCCCTCCTCCTCGCAATCGGTCGGTGGGGCTGCGAGAATTACCCGCGAGCAGCTCCTACTGACGCAAAAGCCGCCGCTCACCAGCAGCAGCAGCAGCTTAGGGGGTGTTTTACATCGAGATTAAAAAGTTTCACATCCAGATAAAGTAGCTGGCGTCGCCATGACAGAAGGTCAACTTATATCTACACACTTTCTTCTAAATGGTCTCGCCGCTTACTGTAAAGTGCGCAGCAGCAGCAGCAGCAGCAGCAGCAGCGGGGCAGCGCCGCGCTGGTGGCCGCGAGGGGGTCCGCCGGAGAGCCCCCCGGCCCGCCGCCGCCGCACGCGGGCGGAGTCAGCAGATTAAGTCGTTTATTATTTCAGCATTTCTCCAACTTTTGAATAGAATAACTTTTGCTGTCTGCATTATTGCTTCCGTCTGGCAGCCTTCTCGCGGCGACCCCCACCCGCGCGCGCGCGGCTCGCACTACATTAGCCGGCCGCGGCCCGCGACGTAGAAGTATATTTCATTATTTACAAGTCGTCCCCCCGCGCCGCTCCGCCCGGGATGAGGTGACGAAAACTTTTCCTCTCGTGCCTCTTTTTCGCTCCTCTTCTCCTCGTATCGCGCGTTTGCGATTCCCCGCGAGTTCATATCCGACCTTATTGCCGGAAGGTGAGGTGGCCTTTCAGTGGAAGTTCGGGGGCGGGCGCGGCGCGCGGCGCACGGGCCCGGAGTACAAGACGGCCGGGACATTGAGGCGCGTCGGCGTGTAAGACTCCCACGGGACCCGCGCCCGGCCCGGCACGGCCCGCCGGCGCGGAGATTGTGTCATACAGCTTCCGATCCGCTGAACCTTCCGCTCGCAACACTGCCTCGTGCCGAGGTCCCCAGGCAGCACCCCCGGCGCCACCCGCCAGCAATAAGGGTATTCCGGAGAAGCCGACACGAAGATTAAAACCGCGTCCAAAAGCGCGGTGTACGGTATCGCGAGTACCGTAAACGATACAGCACCCCCGAGTCTCGACAGTAAACACACTCTTCCGGTCAGGAGTCGAACCTCGGATCTCAAGATCCGACGAGCTGACCTCTTTAAGAAAAAGAAAAGTAATATGGATACCCCGCCGGGACGCGAACCTTGGACCTCTCGGTCGCCCGTCAGCTCGCCAGACCACGCGGCTACCGAGCCACGACGATGGCCACCGCAAGCACTGTGATACTTACTACACCGTGTATTTGGATATTTGATGCACCTCCCCCGCCTGGCTCGCAACAGTTCGCAAGCCGCCGAGCTGATGCTCGGCCATAGTGGGCGTCGTGCGAGCCGCGCGGTGCGGGCGGAGGCGGACGGCTTGTTGCCTGGTCACTAATGCCCATCGAATGACCGGGACGCGGCGGGCACGGCGCCGCGCCGCCTCCGGCCCGGCTCCGGCCTGGCCCCGGATCCGTCACAAAGAAGATGAAGCAACCATCTCCCCGCCCTTCCATATTTCATGTATACCGCGCCTCCCCCCCCCCTCTCCCCCCCCTCCCCCTTCCCCCTTCCCGCCCCCTTTTTCCGAGGGCCAAGTTTCTCGGTTTGTTCTGTGGAATGTATCTCACTTCTCCTAGAGACTAACGATCGTTTGCGACCGGAGTAATCTGCCGGAGCGCCGCCAGCCGCGAAGGAGGTGGAGGGACAGGGGGGCGGGAGGGAGGGAGGGAGGGAGGGAGGGAGGGAGGGAGGGAGGGGGAGTGGGAGCGGAGGCCCTCAGCACACTCATCGCACACACGATCCCCGGGATTAAAATCATCATCCGTCAGTGACGTCACTGCCGCCACTATCGCAGTCGTCACGGCCGCAATCACGCGCCGCCGCCGCCGCCGCCGCGCCCCAACTTCTCTCGGATGATATTTCGCTGAGGAGAATTTTGCGAAACATATTTTCGCGCTACAAGTACAAATGGCGAGAGTGGTCGCGGGAGTAAAGTACCGGAGGGGCGGCCGGCCGGGGCGGGGCGGGGCGCGGGCTGGAGTGTGCAGGCAAGTTACCAACCACTCCGGAGGCCAGCCCGCCGCCCAGCTGAGTGAGGAGTTGAGGCAAAACCACGGCGGCATCATCCCCAGGAGGGTCCTTGCAGCCGTAGCCCGGCGGAGCCCTTGCTGCTGCTGCGGAGGGGGAGATGATGACCAAGGGCAGAAGCTGCTGCTAACTGTCGGGGAGCTTGTGCGGGGCGGCGGCGGTGGCGGCGGCGGTGAGGCGGCGGCCCGGGGAACGCCAACACACGCAGCGGCGCGGCCATCACACACTCATCGCCCCGATTAGGACGGCAGGAGGAAGAGGCCGCGGCCGAAGCGCAGCGCGGGGTTAGGCGCCCCGCCGCCGCCTCCTGAGTGTTTTATGGCGCCGGTAGACACGGAACGGGGATGGAAATCCGAGTTTCACTTCGGGAAATGGCAGCGGCGGCGGCGGCGGTCTGTGCTGCCGAGGCCGCCGCCGATAAATACACTGTCAGGCAGGGCGAGGAACGCCCCCCGTCTGCGTTGCGTGTATCGATCTCCCCGCGAACGGTTCCTTGTATACACAGACCGGCGGAGATCTCCGCGGCGGAGTGACCGAAACAGCCCCGAAAGGAGGCGGGCGTCGCGCGCGGCGGCAAAAACAAAAACGAAAGGGGCAACGGGAATATCTGCGGAAGCGATGCCAAAACAAGGGGCAGAAAAAGCGGGGCGGCGGGCAACATGGCAGCCGAGGCCGCGGCACAGCACCCCTTCCCCGCCCGACTGGACGACTGGAGCCATATCTCTCAATCCCCGCCAAGACGGAGAGCGGTCATGTGACCCCGCCCTGCTCGTTGGCGTGTGCCCAGGTCCTGGCGGGTCCTGGCGGGTCCTGGCGGGTCCTGCCCTGCATATAGCTCATCCCGCGGGGGTGGGGGGCGCGGCAGTTTGCGGCGGTAAGTGGAGTTGCGGCGCCCACGCCCCCGCGGGGGCCCCCGCCGCCGCCGGAGGGGGCGCCGCGGGAGGGGCTGCGAGCGGCGTGTGGACGCGGCTTATAATTCATACGACGACGTCTGCGCGACGCGGCGCCGCAACAGCGCAGTTCACAGCACCCAGGAGCCCAGAAGCGCCTTATGTCCTGAAATCGTGATTTTTCTCCCACAACCCAACAGAAAAAGTTTTTATTCGAAAATATTTTTTGAGATGATGTACGATTCGGCATGCGAATTTCCCCACACAGCTTTCGCCTCGCTGCCGGTGCATTAACAATAACTACTGGTCGGTCTCTCATAAAAATATACATTCGCACATCCCGGCAGTGGAGAGTGTTGTGATGGTGCGGTGGGGGCCGCACTCCGCCACCGCGCACTCCGCGCCACTGTATTCCGGGTGGGTTTTTTTTCCCCCGCCGGCCGGGGTGAGTGTATGAAGGAGGGCAGCCGTCCCGCAGCGCGCTCCGCAACCCGCGCGCCGCCCCGACGTCTTCCCGCGCCCGGCGTTATTACGAAAGCAGTGGTGCCAACGACAACGTCTCCCCAAGCGACAACTGCCACGAAGAAAATACCGACTCGGCTGATTTCTACGGGAGATATATGACGCGTGCGCGCGCACACATACACACACACACACACACACACACGGGAGCCCGTGTGTGTCACACAGTCCTCGTGTGTGCGCCCGCCGCTTCCGCGTGTTTCTTTGCTGCGGGTGGCTTTTCTATTCCGTTCGTATTATCCATCTCTGTCTCTTCCACGCGCGCCGCCGCCGTTGGCAGCGGGGGCAGAGACGCCGCCGCGCGGAGAGGCCCGCCGCGACTTTTTGGGGCCAAATTCACTGGGAATATCTTTCAATGTCAGCCGTCGCGGGCTTGTCAATATGAGGGGCGGGGCGGCCCTCCTCGCCTCGCAGGAAATTAATTCATACACGCTGCCGTCTGCTGGGGATGATCTGACGGCATTCATGCGCCCTCTATCTCTTTCTCTCTCTCTCTCTCTCACTCTCTATGTATCTCTCTCTCTCACACACACACACTCACGCAGGGCTCGGGCATGAGCCGCTGTGCGGTGCGCCATACGCTATGAGTGGGCAACATTCTCTCTCAACCTCCGCAAAGCCGCACAACTTAAATGTGACATTTTTTCCGGTTCGCCCCCGCGGGAATGTCTGTCTGTCTGTCTGTCTGTCTGTCTGTCTGTCTGTCTGTCTGTCTGTCTGTCTGTCGTCTGTCTGTCTGTCGTCTGCTGTCTGTCCGGCGTTCGGCGGCCCCGCTGCCGTGCCCCGACTCGCAGTGCCATGGCACTGCTGGCGCTCCCCCCCCCCCCCCGCCCCTCCTCGACCTCAGCACGTGAAATGTGGCTCATATCAACCGCGGGGGTGCGGAGTAGAGAGCGGCCCGCCACGCCGCGCCACGCCGCGCCCCGACGCACTTTTTCTCCGCGGCCTCCTCCACACTCACTTCCTTCGGAACAATGACTGTTTTTTTCCGTCCGCTTCTTCCGCTGTGGTGGTGCGCCCCATCGAATAAACCCGAAACTTATTGCGGGGGCGGCCGGCGGCGGCTGGGGCCGCGCGCGTGCGTGCTCACCCACGACTCTTCTTCTTCTTCTTCCGCCCCGAGCAAGGGTATTTCATATTTTTTTTACTAATCCTGTAAATAAAAAAAAACATTGCGGAGAGATATATAAGGTTGGGTCGCGTGTCGGGAAGCAAGCGGTGACCTCGTGTGCGACGCGGCGGCGGCGGCGGTGCCCATATGTGTGTGCCCATGTGTGTGCCGCGCGGGACACATGTGTGGAGGTGCGGATAAGACGTGTCTCATAAAAGAAGTTGTCCGTTAGGCCGCGTATTCAGATTAGGGCCCGGGCGCTGCCCGCCCCTCCCACACCCGCACGGCCACATAGGCGGCGGTGTACGGCGCGATAAAAAGGGGAGAGTGGCGGGGCTTCTGGTGGGGAAGGGCAGGCCGCGAGCCGCGGGGGCTTCGGGGGGGGGGGGGGGGCTGTTTCGGTGGGCCGCGCCCCCGTGTGCGTGCGTGTGTGTCGGGTCAACCCTTATGATTGATGGAAAGTGCAACTGCTGCCAATGCCTTGTGGTGTGCGAGTGTGTAGTGTGCGTGTGCGCGCGCGCGCGTGTGTGTGACGTCGGTGGTCGGTGGCCCGGGCCGCCCGGGCCGCGCCTTGCCCGCGCCGACCTCGGGGGAGAGGTTCCCTTCACTTGGCGCTCCTCTCAGAACGACCCCTCAGCCACCCCCTCAGCACCCATTCTCGTCCTTGCTCTCTCTTTCGCAACCCCGCGCCCCACCGCTCTCTCTCTCTCTCCCTCGCACTCTCTCCGCGCCCGCACCACCCTCCAGACCGCATCTGTACCCTGCTCTCTCTCTCTCTCTCTCCTCTCTCTCTCTCTCTCTCTCTCTCTCTCTCTCTCTCTCTCCCACACATGACCCCATGAATTGCACCGTACGTCATATCGCTGCCGGCCGCTGCACCCTCTCAGAGAGAGATGGCGCGTCCGTCGTGAGGGACAGCCGGCCGTTACGCCCTACGAATAAACTTTTGGGGCCCGCGGCTCCCGCCGCCCTCCGCCTCCCTGCAGGCCATCCTGCTGATGCGCCTCATCTGATTCTCACTCCAGACCTGACTCCAGTAAATCTGAAGGAACCCCCCCCCCCCCCCCGCAAGAAAGTGCACGACGTAATCAGTGAGATAACACCGGACTCTTTTTCTCTCTCTGTTGCAGGTGCGTTTCCCACTCGCGACCCTCTGCCGGAGAGGGGTAGCACGACGGCGTCCTCGCTGCCGGTCTTGGTGGGGCGGAGGGCGCAGCGGCAGCAGCAGCAGCAGCACAAGGCTCGACACGTCGTCAGGAACATACTGCAGAGCTAATACGAAGGCGGAGCGCGCCCCACCCCCCGCAGCGCCGCGAGCAGCCCCACTTCGGCAATTAGCCAGAATGTGTCATCCCTCTCTGACGCCGTGCATTCCAACCCCGCACCCACCCACCCCGGCCCCACCTCGATTCTCCGCCCTCGGATTTTCCTATGCTCCCCTCCCTTCGCGGGGAATGACATTCCTGGCCCGTCACTCAAGTGGGAGAGAGACCACTGAAACGGCTCGCTCGGCTATTTTTTTAAATTTTTATTTTTTTAGGATTTTGCATCTTGGAGGTGATTATTTTGAGATGGCAGTCATGTCTGCACCGCCTAGTTTATCGTCGTATCGACTTGTGATTCAATTCCAATGTTACTACGTGTCGGGTACCTACAACCGCACCCACTCGGCCCAGCAAGGCGACCGCAGAACGGAGGCTGCGGCAGATAGACGACAAAAAGTCCCCGCGGGGGGTTGGCCGGGTGGGCAGGTGGCGAGGGGGGAGCGGGGAGACAACCGCCGCACTGCGCCGCCGCCGCCGCCACCGCCGCCGCCGGGGAAGAGTGGTGGTTTTAATTCATCCACACTCTAATGAAGTCGGAGTGACATCTGGCCGCTTGCCGGGCCGTGTCTCCGTGCCGCTCCGTCCGTGCTCCCGCCGGCTCCTGGCCGGGGGAGTCGGTGTCGGCGGCCGCACCGGCGGCGCCCTCCTTTTTCATTTCATTACTTCCAGCTTGGCGGCGCGGCGCGGCGGCCCCCGTCCTGCAGGCCGCACTTCTCGGTGACCGCGCCGAGCGCCCGGTGGTCTCCCCCCTCCCCCTGGCTTTCCTATCTGAGATTCGGGCGAGGACGTGCAGCCCGCTCAGCGCGGCGGGGGGGCCTTACCGAGGCACGAAGGAAACAAAAGTGCGCCAGACAGCGAGCACCGGGAGACGGCTCCGCGAAGGAAGATCCTCCCCGCGGGGGGAAGGAGAAGGAGCGCTCTTCCCGTCTCTCTCGCTGCCACCGCTTACCGCCCCGCTCATGCTTTGTTTTCGTTTACTTGTCACTGCCAGTAATTATGCGCCATGCATCTTGGCGCGAAACTCGGCGCCCGCCCGCCCGCGCTGCGCTTCCCCTGGCTTCCCCCTTCCGGAGGGCCGCCTGCGCCGTGCGCCTGCCTGCGCGCATGCGCCGTCTGTTTTGTGTGTTCGGGGCGTCATGTTAATTGAAAAGGCAAAGCGATGCGCGCGCTGTGACGGCGGCGCGGCACGGCGCCCTTCCACCCGATCCCCGCCGCGCGGGCCCCACTTCCTGCCGCCGAGATTAACGCGGTAATCTCCCCGGGCGACAAAGCGCGTGTGCCGCTCACCTGCGCGCGCCGCCGCCGGGGGCCCCTCACGGTTGTCGCCGTCTTCGTCCCCGCCGATGAAATATTTGCAGAGCGCCGCGATGGGAGCAGCTCGGCCCGGCCCGTCCTGGCGGCGGCGGCGGCGGCGGCGGCGGCGGCGCACGCGGGGCGGAAGCGGCAGCTCCGGGCCGCGGGGGCCGACCGCGGGGGGTGGCGGCGGGGTTGGTAATCATGCGACGAGACCAGCAGGGCCGGGCACAGGCCTTCAGCTATTCCGGCGGCGAACTTCCGTGGAGGGGTCGGGTCGGCGGCCGGGTGAGGCCTGGCCCGGGGCCCGGAGCCCGGGGCCCAGGGGCAGCGCGGCGCAGTGCGGGGCGTAGATCACGCGGTGCATCCAGAAGCCAGTCAATATGCAGGCGGCGTGGTGCGGCTTCCCCGCCGCCGCCCGCCTGCCTGGCCGCCTGCCTGCCTCAGCCCCGCCAGCTCCGTCGGGGCTCCGCGTATCAACACCCATTTATATTCGCCCTTTCCGGTACGGCTCTGGCGGCGGCCCACGGCTGCGCGGTGGCCCCCAGCGACGGAGGGCGACTCCTGGAGGATCAACTGCTCGAAATACTCACAACAAAATTCCAAATCCACAACAATTTACGGGGACGAATTAACTTTTTCGGCACTCGTATATTTTTCACGTGCGGGCCCGGGCCGCTGCGCACTCAACAACACCAAGAGCCGCTCTTCCATCGGGCGGTACGGGCCGGAAGTCCCGTCCGAAACCACCGGGCCACTTAACATGAGCGCTGTTTTCGCCCGCGGCAGAAGCATGCCCTCGTCTTTCCGCTCGCCCCCCCCCCCCCCCCCCCCCCCCCGGCCGGACAGTGTACTGTAGTGGAGCCGCGCGGTACTTAATACCTCTCCGTGTGGGAAGGGTTGGGATGGGAAAAGGGCTGGGAGCGATTTCATTGCGATCTTAATGACGGCGATAACGTAACACGGTGGCGTGGCGCGGCGCGGCCGCTGCCGGACTGGCCGCCGGGCACCGCCGCCCAGGTGCCCGCTGTACTTCACCGCGGCGCCCCGCTCCAGAGCGTTTTTGACGAAACGACCGCGCGGCTCGCCCCCGCGCCGCTCCTCGTGCGGCCGTTTTCAGGAGCATAGAGCTGCACTTTGGCGGCGCGCCGGGCAACAAAAATCTCGTCATGGCGAAGCGGTTGCGGCTGCCGCTGTGTATGGTCCCGGCACGACACCCAAAGCGCGCCCGCCGCGGCGCCCACGCGACGTGCTCCAGTGACACGGCCCCGGTGCCCCGGGCGCACATCGCTGCCCGGCCCTTATCTAATTGACTTCCTTCCTTCCGTTCGGGCAGCGCCCCGCCCCCGCCCCCGCCCCGCCCCACCCTCGGGATCACCTCTGTATTTTTTTGTGCGGCCCGGCGGCGGCGGTTGTAGTACTGGTTGGACAGTTGTATTGATGTAAACGCCGGCGGCAACCTCCCCCCGCGGCGGCGGCACAATTTCCTCCTCCCTTCCCCCTTTTTTCCTCCCGCGCCCCGCCGCGCCACTAGCGTCGCCCACGCGTGTTGCATTGTGGCGCTGACAACACAGGCGGACCGCGGCGCGGCCGCGGCAGCGCGTCAAAGCCAGACTCCGGGTCTGTCCATTGGCTATCGAGATGGGGGGCTCCTCTCACTCACTCGCACTCTCTCTCTCTCTCACACACACACACACACACGCGGCGTCGCTTTGAGACCGCAATGGAACAAAACAGGCGGGCGATGCGAGATGGAGCGGAAGATAGGTCCTTATCGTTTGGCCGCGCTTGGAGGTTGTCACGACCAGCGGGCGCCGCCGCGGGATGTGTGGCCCGGACAGGGTTGGAGGCCGGGACCGAGGCCTGGGCCGAGGCCGGGGCCGAGGCCGTGCTGTGTGGGCGTTACTCTAATAACGATTCTCACACGCACCGGATGCAACGTGTCGGCAGCTCCGTGCGACGTGAACCCCCTCCGGGCTCTCCGGGGCCTGCCGGGCCTGCACGCGACACGGCCCGCTCAGGCTGGCGGAGGAGAGCTTACCCGCTCCTGCTCTGCCAACGCACTGCCCGTCCGCCGGGCTCGATCGTGTCCAGAAAAATACAGTAAAGCGTCACAGAAGAATTTTTCCGTTTTCTTTTCCCCGCAAATAAATTCCGTGGTTGGTCTTCAGAATCAAACGGTCGATCTGGTTTGATAACCGTCATTTTGTTTTCCCCCGTGCCTGTCGGCTCCGTCTGTGATGCCGCTCTCGGTGCGCGGCCCCGTCCGGCCCCGTGAGATGCCGGCCGCGTCATAATTATATGACACTCCCCCGCCTGCCGCACGTGTGTCGGAAGTGAGCCGAGGAGCGGATCGGGCGTTATGAATGAATGAGAACAAAACCGCTGCTCGGGCAGAGCGGAATCATCACAAAACGCGCGCCCGCGCGTTTATTTTTATTATTTTTTCTTCGCCGCGAGTATAGTTTCGGTCGGAGCAGCGGATTCTAAATGAGTGCGGACTCGATCTCCACCACGCGCGGCAGCCGGCCGCGGAGATCAACGTGTTTTTTTTCTTCTTCTTCTTCCTCTTTTTCTTTTCGTTATTTTCCTCCGCTCCTTGCCCCTCTCTCTCTCATTCATTAGTCCGTTTTCGCCTGCTGCGCCTCCGCCGCCGCGCTCCGCCGCGCCGCTACTCGCTATACTGCCGGACGCCGCAAAAATGAGATTATATAAGCCCGGGCCAGTCGCCCATTGACAAGTTCGACTGTGTACACGCCCCTTTTCTGTCGCTCATCCCGCATGCATTGCGAGCTCATTATTCAGGCCGTGATTAAACATTTACCGGCAGCGGAGCAGCGCCTCCGGCAGAGCCCACGGCCCCCGCGGACCCCCGCCTCTCTTGCCCGCCTTCAACTGACTCGCATCAAGTGCCGCCATGTGTCGTCTCCGGCGCGAAAATAAAAGAGGTTCAAAAATAGTAGTGAGCTGAGCAGCAGTCTTTTTTTCTTCGCCGAGGGAAAATATGAACTGAGGCAGGATGGGCGTGAGCAGTGTAGAGCCGCAAACTCGGGGCGCAGGAGGCCGTTGTAGGGTTAGCGGCGCAGACGGCGGGGCGGGGCGGGGCGGCGAGGCCGCAGGGCCCTCAAGCATGTTGTGGGTGGTGCTGTCTGTGTGTGTGTGTGTGTGTGTGCAATCGCATGTGTTGTCTTGCGCCAGGTGCAGTGGGTGGCACCCCCCCCCCCCACACTCTCCACTTTCAATGAATCATACCGGCGCAGGTGAGTGCGCGCGTGCGTATTGCGTGTGTGTGTGTGTGTGTGTGTGTGTGTGTGTGTTTGCGTGGTGGACGCTGTTAAGGCGATGCGTGAAATAATCAAGTGTAATGGTTTGGACCACCCCGCCGTCTGTAACATACAATCCAAAACAAGTTTGTGAGCGAGTGCGTATCTGCGCGCGTGTGGGGGAGTGCGGAGAGAGAGAGCGGAGAATTGTTTCTGTCCTTTCTATGCATTTGCGACTGCGAAAAATAAAATACGGAGTCGATGGGAAGCCGTGGGTCCGATTGGCGTGTGCGAGTGTACGGTATACCGAGTGTGATGATGATGACTCGGACGTCAGCGTGTGTGCATGTCTTTGGGCATGTACACCCTCCAGCTCCCCACTGCTTTGGTATGTGGGTCAGTGTATGAATTTCGTCTCTCTCTCTCTCACACACACACAGACAGTGTACACTCGCCTTGGACCCCTCGTAGTCCTCATAGACCGGTGCCCGCCCCCCTTGGCCCCTCGGTAAGCCATATCTTCACCCTCCCCCCACTCCCTCCTCACGCCGTCTGTACGGAGCCGCGCTGACCTGCCGGAGCCCCCACTCACTTACACAGAGGTGTGTCCCCGGGCCACTACACCAGTTCCGGACCTCGGCGCTGGACCCGATCGCAAATCACGGTTCTACTCGCTCACACAGTGACTCTCTGTCTCTCTCTCTCTCTCTCTCTCTCTCCTCGCTCTCTCGCTCCAATCCTTGCGCACGACCCGGACAGTCCGTCTCAGCGCACTGCTGAGAGGTCTGCGAGGAGGGGTCTGCGTTTTTGGGACGTCGGTCGGTATATATAGTCTGCTTTATATGGAAGTTCTGCCAAAGCAAACACCTCGGCGGCGGCCCGAGTATTGCACGGCAGCCGGAGCAGCCCGCCTCCAGACTGGCAGTCATTTCGACGCCGGGGTCCGTCGGCATCATCCCCTTTAAGGCTGCGGACACAGCCCCCGGGGCTGGGCCGGGCCGGGCAGCCGGGACGCGCGCAGTGGGGCCGCCCCTCCGCAGAGCGCGACGCGGGCCGCGGCCGCCAGAGCCGGCCGGACCGGCGGCCCTGGCTGCCCGGGCCGCGTCAATTTCCTGTCCGCGTTTAAAGCATTATGCGGGGGAGGGGGGAATTGCGTTAGGACCCGATGCATGCCCCCCCCCCCCCCTCCTACCGCCGCCGCCGCCAGGTCCGGCCGTGCCGCGCTCACTGCGGCTGCCAATCTGCTTACTGTAGTCCGTCCGGGGGCTGGGAGGGCTGCCCCGCAGGCCCCGCAGGCCCCACAGGCTCCGCAGGCGCACGCAGCTGTAAATGAAGACCTCCGTAGCGAAAGCCAAAGCGTGTTGGCAACAGGCTCTCCGCCCCGCTCCGCCCTGCTCCGGCCCCCCCCCCGCGCGCGCCTGCGGGTGCTTCAACCGCACGGCTAAGGAGATCTCTCCCCGCCCCCCCCCCCCCCCCACCCGCCTCAAACCTTTGTTTCACACCATAATTGAATCTTTGTGTTCTTTTGTTGCGCCTGAAAGCGTGCGCAGCTCTCGGCTTGAGGGCGGCAGGGCCGTGGCTGAGCTCGTCCGGCCGCCGTCGCCAAGACGCTTCGTCATCCCCGGCCGCTGAGCCCCGCGGGCTGTCGGCCCGCGCGCCCGCCTCTGGCAGCCTCTGGCAGCCTCTGGCCACGGACAATAGTCTGACCGGACACCAAACGCTACGAATTCTTGATCAAAAGAGAACGAAAATCCAGCCCCGCGCGGTGACACACCGCACGACGGACTTTTATTCCGAACGTTTGAGGAATCCCCCCCCCCGTGTAACACTGCCGTAACACTGCCTCCATCCTCCTCCATCTCAAGGGGCCGCGGCTGGGATGCTCGCCCCGTCTCTCTCTCTCTCGCTTCGTGTCGCCACGGCGGACGCGGCACGCTCACGTAGGACGTGGGCGGCAGGCGGCGCACCGCGACCTGACTTTGACGGCGTGGCTGCGCGGAGCGTCCTCGCAGCGCGGCGGCATTCGCGCGTGAAACGAGAGTGAGAGAGAGAGAGAGAGAGAGGGGGGGGGAGGAGGGAGAACCTCAAGTGGACCGTCGAGAGTCGTGGGCGGCCACGACCACGGAAATCGAACGAAGGCGAGAAAAATGGGGCAAACGATTTCTGCACATTACTTTGCGACCGTTGCGACCAGTTTTCTCTTTCGGAAGGAGAGACCATGCCGCGCCTGTGTGTGTGTGTGTGTGTGTCTCTGCACCAGCGGCACTTGCATGGTTGGTACGGTCTCGCGGCCCTGCAGTAGCCAATCACGACCGGGGCGCCTCTCAGGGCAGCACCTCGGCCGCCCCGACTCCGGTGGCTCGGCGGGGCCCGGCTTCCCCCCGCCTTCCTGCCCAGAGGCCAACTCGCTCTGAGTTTAGTTTACCTGAAAGTTTTGCCAGTCTGGCCATTTCCCCGTGGCCCCCAAGGTCCTCCCCGGGCGTGCCCACCCCTTCCCCGAGCACACCGTCCCGAAGCGCGCACACCTTTTTCTCTGGGTGTTATTCCTTCTTTTTTTCCTCCCCTCCGACCGGACACACATATAGAAGGCACGACGATGACTCGATGCTTTGCTCGCATTTGTTTGAGATGTGAATGGAATAAACCGTATCCTTTCGGTGGGGTCCGCGCGCGGCAGCTGAGTGCTTCTCACCTGCTTGTGTACATTTTTTCCTCCTCTGCTGGATGACCATCGCTTTATTAGCCCTCGCTGCTCCGGCCGCCCCGCCGCAGCCGTCCCGAAGCACCTCACGACCGCGCACCTTGTCGTCAGGCCTGCCGGCGCGGTGGAGGGCGGGCCGGATTCGCTTATAAAGCACACAGCGACGGCACCGCCCACCCCTGCCGGGCCCGCCAGGCCCCGCCGGGTGGCGACGCGGTGCTGCGGGGCTGCTTATCGACTCCTCCGCGTGTCACGCACGCTTTTACAAATGGACCCCTTCCTCCCCCCCCCCCCCCCCCTCAGTGCGGCCGTCTGGATGAGTGCGAGAGAGACGCCCCATTTGACTGCGGCAGTGCAAGAGAGACGCGACGGGCATCACCGCAGTCAAATGCGGCGCGTCGTCCCGTCTCTCTCAGCCGCTGCCTCCCCCTCCCCCCCCCCCCCCCCCACCCCCCGTCCGCCCGGAGATACGCGGGGCACCGCTGCGGCCCCCCGTGCCACACTACTCTGCACGTCAACACTGCTAAACTCTTGTGGGAAGCGTTTTCTGCGCCGCTCGTGCGAAAGAGCGTGCAGCCAGAGTGAAGCGCACCGCGCCTATGATGTACTGCAGTACGCGCCGGTAGTAATGCGTTCCTGACGTGCTGTTGTGTTGTCGCCGCAAATTTGAGACCCCCCCCCCCCCCCCCCCCCCACCACCGCCACACACACACACACGTACGCGTGGCCCAGCCGAGCATTAGCGGTGCGTTTGCGCGGGAAGATACAAATGGCTTTTGGAACGACATCCGCTCGCGTCCGCCATGCTATCTGTCGCTTTCCGCACTTTTACGCAATAACAAAAGTTCGGAGGGGACACATTTATCCTGGGCCGTTTTGTCGCTGTGGAGCGCGAAGGCCGGGGCCTCGACCCGATGGGAAACGAATGTTGTTTTCGTGTGCGTTCGTCGTTGCATTTTTCGCGTGTATGCATCAATTTCGGCGTATCCTGAAAGGAACAGCGGCACAAAAAAAAGAGGAGAAACTTGTCCCTGTCGTCCCCTTCGCAAGGCACTCGCGGACACTGCCGTCTCCGCGTCCCCTCGCGGTGGTCCTCAGATGCTAAACGTTTCCAATGGGATTTCCTCCCCTCGCGTTGTCAAAGCGTGATTTACGGCGGCGTTGTGCACGGCTCCGCGCCACCCCTGCGCGGCCGCGCGGTCCGCGGGGGGTCCGCTAAGGTCCGCGGGGGGTCCGCTGGGGTCGGCGGGGGTGGCACGACGGCAGACTCTGGCCGGCCCCCGCGCTGATGCGGCCGCGGCTCGGTCCGGCAGCGCCCATCGCCCGCCCGCCTAAGCGTCACAAATTGAGTGAGTGTTGTACGCGCGCCCTTCTCGCATAGTTTGCTTATCTCCGCTTTATGTGCAGTTTAATGGCTTGTTTTTGTGTAAACGCACCATAAATCTCCTCCTCCCCCCCCCCCTCTCTCTCACTCCTACCCCCCGGCTGCCGCGCGGCCGCCACCGCAGCAGTCGGTCTGTTTCGCGGTAGTTGTTTGTTCGCCGTTGTTTCGGACAACAACCCCCTCCCGCTCCCCGTCTTCAGTTCTGGCCCGGTCGCGCGTGGAGGGAAATTAGTCGGGCTGCAGCGCCGCGCCGTGCGACGCGTGGGGCCCGCGGTGCCGGGCGGGGCGCTGAGGTTGACAACGGGTTGTTGTGGGGTCGGCCCGCGCCCGCGGCACCCCGCTCCTAGTTTTTCGTAGCTTTGATATTTTTTTCTCGCCGCCCCCTCGGCGCCCACGCGGGGAGGAGCCCCCGTATGTCGGGTTGGCTTGCTGTGTACTCGCGGCCTATCGGCGCTCTCCGCCTGGGCGCGTGCGTGCGGACGGGGGCGTCCCCGGAGATATATGCTTCCCGGCGACAGGTGATCTGTTAATTTGCGGCCGAGGCGCGGAGAGGTGAGGGGGGCCGCCGGGGCGGCCCGGGGCGGCGGCCGCCAGGGGACCCATGCATAAAGGGTGCCGTGCGGACCGGCCTCTAGGACGCTCTCCGGGGACATTTTTCTCTAGCGGCGAGGTCTCTCGTTTAGCGACCCTTTCTCTCCCTCTCCGTCACTCGAAAGCGCTTGTCACGCAGCGACGGGAATCTCCCTGCCGCCGCCACGCCCGCTGTCCCCGTCCTCCTCCTCCTGAACATATAGAGGACTTTGACAATGCGTCCACTCCACAATAAATCGGCGCATCATAAGGTCCCCGTGATTAACTCTCTCGAGACGCCGCAGCAGCCGCAGCCGCTGCAGCCGGCCGGCCGGCCCGGTTAACGAGGCGTTTCGGTGCGAGCTGGACCTCTAATAGAGCCCTCTCCTCCTGCCCTGTGACAAATCGTCCCGGGGAGGGCAAACAAGCCCGGCCCGGCCCACAAGCAGTAATCCCGGGGCCCGCGTCCTTGGCGCGACTCATGACAAATCATTTTTTATTGGATGCCTTACGGTCCGGCGCGGTGCGGGGCGCGCGTTAAGGCTGCCAACGCCCCGCCACGCCCCGCCACGCCCCGCCGCCCCGCCTGCACAAACCACCCCAGCAGACCCCCTGCTGCTGCTGCTGCTGCGGGGCGGGGCAGCGAGCAGAACGGTCCGGGGTGTTGATCTGAAGCCAGACAGACAAACCTCATGCACTCGTGCACCGCCACTTGGTAACGCCACCACCGCCGCGAGCGCGAGTGCGCAGGGAAAAGTCGAGGAAAGTGTTCCACAATGGCATTCCGATGCCACTTGTTCATAACTCATGTCATCTTTATCGCCCGTCCATCTGGGCAGTGTCTCCCCTCCGACTCCCCTGACCGTGTAATTATAGCGGCAGCGGAGGAGCCGTGCGGGGGCAGCGGCGCAGCGGCGCAGCGGCCGGTGCACGCGTTACATTTTACCTTTATCCGTGCTCTCGGCGGCACGGCACGATGTTTAAAAAAATACAAAACTACGAAAACGTTCTTTGAAAAAATTGTATCACCCTACTTATCCCGGCTGGAAAAGCTTTTTCGGTAATTTCTCCCGCGCGTACGGCCGTCCCGTCGCGTCGTACAGAAATTGTCGTCGCAGAGCCTCTTCTCCGGCCGCAACTACTCCCTGCTGTATCTCCCATCGGGCCGCTCGCACTGCTGCCTCTCCTTTCATGTGTTTGATTTATCGTCAGCCGTGCGCAGCATCGACTGGTAAAAGGGGAGGAAAGGTGAAGGAAAAAAGCGGGCCGTCGGCCGTCGGCCGCCGCGTCCACCTGGCGGCGGGCCTGGAAGCCGGGGCCTCCGCTCCGCCTCTGCGGTGAAGCACGCGGACGCTACATTTTATTATTTGTGTTTGGCATAATCATTCTTACATCGCACCGCGGCTTATCGTTGGTCCGTAATTTTTTTTTCCGCACTTTTCGCCGTGTCGCGTTTGTAACAAGTGTGTTTCTTCTCCGGGCGTCCGAGTTTCCTCACGTGGTGCGGCCGCACGGTGCAGCCCCCCTCCGCTCCGCGCCGCCACCGCTGCTCAAAACTCGGAAGCTCATATTTCAACCTGGTTATCGAAATAAGTGGAAAGGCCGTGTCGTGTAATTTTAATTGTTAATACGGCGCGCCGCTGTTCCCCCTGATGAACCAACTGGTGTGGCGAGTGGAGTGTCTCGGCCGCTTTCCACAGTGCGGCGACCCCGTGTGCGGCTCTTCGGGCCCGCGGCTCAGTGCTCCTCGTACACAGTATTCGGCGGCAGCCACACACACACACACTTGTCGTGTTGATTGCAGAATAAATCACACGTTCACGGCTATGTGAAGCTGTTAGGCTCATTTCTTCCTCTACGCCTGGGAGCGTCCGGGTGCCGCGCACAAACCCGGCGGTGCCCCACTCTCCCCCCACTCCCGGCCCCCGGCGCCACCCGGCCCATGTGCGTGACGCGCGGGTGGCATGCTGCGAGTCGGGATGAAATGCCTGCCAAATGAGATCTCGTCGCCGTCATATCTCGCTCTCCTGTTCTCTCTCTCTCTTTCTCTCTCTCTCTCTCTCTCTCTCTCTCGCTCTCCGCGCTCCGCGCTCCGCGCCTCGTCGTCGTACAACGCCGCACAGCCCTTCGCCCGGAAGTATGAACGGGCCTCCAACAATTCTGGTTGAGAACGCGGCGAGGGGAGTGACGGGTCCAACCCGACCGGCGCCCGCCGCCCGGCGGTTAGGCAGCCGCGTGCGCGCGTGTCGTGCGGGCCGGCCTACCCTGCGGGCGGCTGCCAGCGGCGGCGGCGTCGGCGCCCTCGGAGACTCGCGTGCCGCGCGGCCACACGGCCACACACGCGTTGCGCGCGTGCGACACCCGGGATCGCCCGCAGCGGCGCGCACCGCAGTGTCTGGCCGGCTTGTTGCCCCAATTGGCCCGAATTGGCTACTAGTCTAATTCCTGCCGTCTCCCCCCCCCCCCTCCTCCGCCCCGCTGCCGCCGCCGCCGCCGGCCGTGCTTGGCCAGAACCGCAGCCCATCATGCACCCAGCAGGCATCCGCAGCAGCGCCCGTGGGGCCGAGCCGAGCCCTCTGCGGTCAGCCCTGGTTAGCGGTGGGTGGCGGCGGCGGCGGCGGCGGCGCGTGGCGGCGCGTGGCGGGCGCGTGGCCGCGCGTGGCGCATGTTTTAAACGGCAGCTGCACGGGCAATTCCGAAGAGGGAGCGAGTGAGACGGGAAGCGTTTTTTTTAACACTTTGAACAAATCGGTACGCTATTTTTTTTTGTCCTTGGCAGTTCTGGAGCATTTTGTGCGCTTGCCCCGTTTAAGGACTACTACTACTACACAGTCAGGGGCGCGCAGGGGCGCTTACCCGTGCTGAGGGGCACTGCGACCAGACACCACACACACACACACACACACACACACACGGGCGTTCGAGCCGAAAACAGGATCCGGTGGATTGGTCGTTAATCTCTTTTAGGACGAGCAGCGCGCAGCTTCCTTTCCCTGCCGCACCGGCCGTGTTGTGGGAGTCATCCCGGGCGCGCAACAGAAAAGGACGTGCCGGACACACACACACACACACACACACACACACACACACACACGTACGGACGCAAGGTGGACGAAGACGGACGCCGTTTCGTGGTCGTCGTCATCGTGAGGTTCCCTTCAACGAGTCTTATACAATTACGCTGTGGGTCGGCGTTATGTGTGCGCGTTGTGAACACACAGTCATTAGCCCCCCCGGCGGCCCCCGGCCCTGCTGCTGGGACCCGGCGGGACAGAAGTGAGATGTCACCGTGATCACACCGCCCCAGCGTCAATAGTCTCGGGATGATGAGGCCCCCCCCCCCCCCCCCCCGGCAGCGTCCCCTCGCCGCTGTTGACGCTCTCTGACCATTGTCATCACGTCTTACTCAACTCCGGGCAGCGCGCGGGGGCCCGGCGGGGTCCGCTGGCCGCGCGCTGCTCGCTACTGCTCGCTCCGGCTGCCGCTTGGCAAAGTCTTCGTCTTCGTCGCGTCGCTTTTAAATTTGCGCTGGCGTCTCGTCGCCTCGCAATTTGCCCTCCCCAAGACTGCCGCTCGCTTGGCCGGCACGGTGCCGGCCGGGGCTGCCGTCGTGCCGGGGCCGTCGTGCGGGGGCACGGTGCGCGGCGCGGGGCGGGGCCGGCGGTATATACACTCGACTCCTGACGCGCGGCAGCCGTGGCGGCGTCGCGGCTTGGCGTGGCCCACCGCCGTGGCGCCGCAGCGAAGCGATGCTTGCAGATTAATTTTCCAGCAGACAAGCGAGAGAGAGAGAGGGGGGGGGGAAGTGAGAGAGACAGGGAGAATGGAGCAGAGGGCGATATTAGAGGGGTCAGGAGAGAGAGAGATAGGGAGAGAGACAGAGAGAGAGGGAGAGAGAGAGAGATGCCCTCCCACACCGGGGCGTCGCCGTCCTTTTGTGGGATTAAAAACATTCCGCGGCCGTTTTGCACGGAGGCGGCATTATTTAGCTCGCGGCGAGGAGATGAGCGGAGCGCGGTGTAAAAGAATACACTTTGACCGAATTCCTCATGGCTGCTCCGCGCGTACCGGACGTGTGGCGACGGCGGGTCCCCCCCGCGGGCGTGGCCGAGGCCGCGCTCGGCGCACTCGTCACAAACCACCGAGTCATCCTTCGCCGAGCTCCCCCCCCCCCACCACCTCCTCTCTCTCTCTCTCCCTCTCTCTCTCTCTCTCTCTCTCTCTCTCTCTCTCTCTCTCTCTCTCTCTCTCTCTCTCTCCCTCTCTGTTCTCTTATGCCGTCGTCATCCTCCATCATCTCCTAAACCTATACATCTTTTCTATCCGCGGCATTATATTATTCTATCAGAATCGGGCCCGCAGCCGTTTGGCCCGCGCCAATGCCGGGCTAATTAAGCCCTTGCAAGAGCCTGTTCGCCGCGGACGGACTCCGGCGGGATGAAGACGTTACGGTGGTCGGGCGCCGCGCCGCGACGCGGCCCCGGGGGTCGCGGCCCCGGCAGCTGTGGCGGCAGCGGGGCGCCCACACCTCCGCAGCCTGCCGGAGTGATCAGTGTTAAAAAATAGATTTTTTTCCGACAAAAAAAAAATCCAGTGTTACTACCGCTAATACCGCTACTACCGCGTGGGGCAGCAACTCTGGAGTAGACGGAGCACGGCGCCTCCACCGTCGTAGCAAGGTGGCGCAGCGGTTAGCGCGCTTGCCTCCGGGGCGGGCGGCCTGGGTTCAACTCTTTGCTCCCGCAAGGGGCGATCATCGCTGGAGACACCGGTTCCCCACGTACACCGAACTTAAGCGGGTAAAACCAGGGGTGGTAACGTTTGGCCATTTTTATTTCGTTTTCGAGGCGCGTCGGAAAGCGAGTTTTCAATTATTCTATACATTAAATATCTGAAACGATTTATTGGTACTGGCACCAGCAAAAACCCCGCAAAATAATTCCCCCCCCCCCCCCACCCAACCCCAGCTCAGGATTTACGCAACAGCGAGGGTCTAAACATGACAGTGTGTGGGTCCGTTCCCCACGGCGGCGTCCCTCGGCCACTCCAGGTTAGGTTAGGCTGCGGTCATCATTAATCCCCGGGCCGACACCTGCGTGACGTCCGACGCCGTCGCGTCGTGACGGCTCGGTTCGATGCGCCCACCGCCCCCGCCGCCCCCGCCGCCACCGCCGCCAGCCCCTGCCGCCACCGCCGCCGCAGCACGTCCGCGCTTTGCTTTCAATGGCCCCGTGATTGTGATGTTGACGTTAGCAGGAAAGGGAAAGGCTCGGCGGCGGCGGGGGTGGGAAAATAAATAAATAGTCCCCGCGGTGTGTGGAGGTGACTATGGGCCGGCCGTTAATTGCCGGAAGCTCTCGGGCCGGGCCAGGCCCCCGCGGCCGTGCGTCGGTGTTTGGCCCTACACACACACACACACACACACACACACGGGGAGTCGGGCCGCTCCGCCCCGGCCCCCCGGCCGGCCCGGCTGCCCCCGCACGAGCTGCCCGGGGCCGGCCGAGGCCCGCGCTGAGGCCCTTGCCCAGACCCCTCCGTGAAGCCCATGATGCTGCTGTGAGAGGCTTTCATTCAATTAATCGCCGCTAACGGCTCCGAACTGAACTGCCGGTCTGGCTGTAAATACACACACACATACACACACGGGCGCACACGCACGCACGCACCACGTGTTGGTCACATCTCTTGTCGCTCCCACACCCCCTGGCCGCCGCTGCCCGCCACGACCATGGCATTTGTTTGTCTCGCCCCTCCCGTGCAGGGCCCTGCAGGGTGCTTCTTAGGGGAGCGGGGGAGCGGCGGCGGAGCGGCAGCAACCCCAGACCAGAATAGTGTGCGACTCGTGTTGTTTCGATTTCATCCTTCGCCCCGCTCCCAGGGTGGTCGTTACAGCGATCAGCGGACTGCACTCTCCGGGCTCGTGAGTGTCTGTGTGTGTGTGTGTAGGGGGAGAGAAGGAGGGAGAGAGACAGACACGCTCGAGAGAGAGAGAGAGAGTGAGAGAGAGAGACCGAAGGTGCCGACTAAACAGAGTAGCCGCGGTGCGCACGGTGGAGACGAATGGAAACCAATTTGGAGAGGAGAAGTGCAGGCAGGGCGAGGGGGCTGCGGCGTGCAGTGCGCGCTGACGGGCTGCCTACGCGTGTCGCGGCCGCTCTCCGGTCCCGGCTCGGTTCTGCTCGCCCCCCGAGCGGCCGGGCCACACCGCTTGCAGCACAAAGAGCGCGCGCCCGCCGCGCTTCCCCCCATATTCCGCCCCGGAACTTTCCTCCTCTTTATACTGTCCGAGTTTCTCGCGGTCAGATCCACGTGAGCGGGCGCCGCCCCGCCCAGCAGCACCGCGCTCGCTTCCTCTCACCGACCGCCTCCAACTCGTGAAACAAAATCGACAAGTTGACTACTTCGTGTCTGTGGTTTTGGCGAGCGCCCAGGCGGCCGGGGCCCCGGCAGCAGACAGAGGGGCAGGATGCACAGCGGCGGGCGGGGCGGCCGGCCGCGTCCCGCCGCCACCTGTTATCCTGCAGGGCACGTCCCCCGCAACACAGACTGATGCGCCCCTGCATTGTGCCGGACTGTGGCCGCGGGGCCGGCGGGGCCGGCGGTGGCCCCCGGGCAAGAAGTGGTGCTCTGGGACGCACGGCGCAGAAGGTCCAGGGTGCTGTCCACACCGCGACCGCGCGCTGGTGTGCGGTCCCCGCTGGTCGCCGGCGGCCGCCGCCGCAGGACTCGTCCCCCCGTCGGCACCCTCCCCCCGCCCTGCCCCCCGCAGAGACCCCCCCCCCCCCCCCCCCCGCAGGAGTGTGATCGGCAGCAGGGTGGGTGCCACGTGCCGCGCCGCGTAAGCCTGTTTGTGTAACAGGCGAGTTTGGCGGAGGCGCCGTGCAAGGCCAGGACCAAGAAGTTTGCCATCGGCCCGCCGCCGCCTCCGGGCTGCAGCCTCCGCCGAGCGCCTGCAAGCGGCGGGGTAGGCCGGCCCGCACGACGGGCGCGCGCGCGCAAGTCGTGGCTGCCTACCCTCCGGGCGCTATCGCACGCGGGCCGAGGGCCGCCGAGGGGCGGTGACGCCGGCCCGTGTCGGCACGGCGGCGACGACCTCCGACACCGTGTAGGGCGGCCGCAGCTACCGCGGCCACCGCCGCCGCAGCCACCGCCGGCCGCCCGGCTCCCCTTGATAGTTAGCCGGCGGCTGGTCGCGGGCCCACGCAGGGCGGTAAAGCGGTTAAGTCCGGGCCGGGCCGGCTTTGGCGCTCTACTTCCACAAGTATTCCTCACAACAGCAGTGCGGTGGAATGGTATTCTGGACGGGGGAGCGGCACGGCCGGGCCGAGGCCGAGGCGGAGAGGGGGGGCGGCGCACCCCGGCCGTAGCTCACCGGGCCTCCCCGCCGCCCACCCGCACGGCCCGCACGGCACGCAGCTAATGCAATGCGCACATGTTCGTGTGCTTGTGCCGGCCTCATGAAGACTTGTACCATCAAAGTGCCGAACGACGCCTAGAACCGCACAACACCCTCCTCAGCCCGGTGTGGCCGACCCCGGCGCCGACCCCGCGGCGCGCCTGCAGTGGGGGCGGCGGGGGCGATACTCCCCGCGCCCCCGCTCCGCAGGTCCGCACCGCCGCCGCGCCGCCCGGGGACGTTTTTCTTGCCCGCTGTCGACAAAGTGATGCATTGGGCTTTCTTGTCCGGTGACCCGAGGCCTGCAGACGCAGTTTCGCAGTGCGTGCGAGAGAGATAGCCCCATCATAAAAACGGCCTCTGCCAGAGCAGGCCCGGGCCTTGACCGCCGCACCCTTCGGCCGAACAAAGTACTGTCCCCACCTGTACCTTCTCCTCCCTTCCTCTCTGAGCGGCCTGCGGGCTGCGGCCTGGTCCTGGGGCCCCCCCGCCGTCCCCCGCGGCCTGGTCCGGCCGGGGTCACTGATAACGCCAGTGCCTGACGTGGACGCATGGCCGCCGGCCGCACCCAGGAGACCCTTTTGCAGACCCACTGACCTGCCGGCCTGCCGGCCTGCCGGCCGCAGCCCCCGCCGCAGCCCCGCCCAGGTCGGCACCCTCGCCTCGCCCGCTCCCTCGCACAGTCGGAGCGCCTGGTTCGCCGTCCTCAAAATGCACCGAAATAAGTCCGTACACTCGGCCTCCCCCACATGCGCGCTGGGCCGGCCGGGGGTCGGTTTCATTGAGCGGACGCTGCCTAAATAATGGACACTCCGCCAACGGCGCCGCGGACGGCTGCCAGCCGACCATTCCCGCAGCGGCGGAGATGGGCAGCACGTTGGCAGCTGCGGTGGCGGCGGCCGTGGAGGAGGCGGCGGGGGCAGCGGCGGCGGTAGCGGCCTGATTAGGGATTCCGTCGCAAAGTGGATGGCTCTCCGTGGATTGCTGCTCTGACCCGGCGGCGCCGGGCAGCATCAGCAGCGCGAGGAGGTCTGCTCCGCCCTCTCCTCTCTCTCTCTCTCTCTCTCTCTCTCTCTCTCTCTCTCTCTCTCTCTCTGTGTGTGTCTCCGGGGCAGACGCCGCCGTGCAGAGAGCCGCCCGGAGACACCCGCCGGAGCCACCCGCCGGACCGTAGTCGTCGGCACGGCGCAGACGTTTGGCCGCTTTAAGCAGTAAGCAAGCAGCCCTGCCCGGCCGCAGCCGCCGGCAGCCCTCAGTCAGCAGCGGCGCCGACGTCGAGGGTCGTCTGGGAGGCCGACAAGGGGGCCTTGGTGGCGGAGAGGAGCGACCAGCGGTGACGAGGCCCCCCGCTGCACTCCAGCCGTGCCGCCGCCAGTCCTTATGCAGCGACTCAATTCCCACCCGAAATTATACACATGCCGCGCGAGTTTCTAATCCGCATCGTTTTCATTTCTGTTGCAGGTATGAAAACACCAGCCCACGAATGCAGCTGATGAAAAATTCCGCGTGAGGTGAGAGGGTGATGGCTGTGGAGGCAGTGCCGCTGCTGGGTTTGCAGGCGGGGCGGCGCCCCGCAGCGGTCGGCTTCTGGCCCTTGGGCTCGCGGCGCCGGCGCCACAGCCGCCGCGGGCGACTCCCCTCGCTGTACCTTCCCGTGACCCGGGGTCGTAACGCACCGGGGCCGTAATGTGTGGTTACCGCTGCGAGGGAGTTAACACTGCCGGGCCGCCGGGCCGCCGCTGCCAGGCTCTCCAGCGCCGCCGCCGCCGCCGCCGCCGCCACCTGGTCACCGCAGGCACGCCGGGCTCGCTGCCCTCTTTCCACGGCGCTCATTTTGCCCGAGACGTTTTGCGTCGGACTTTTGCACGGCGCGGCCCCCGCTCCCCTCGGCTTCCCTGCTCTGCGGTGCTCCCGCGGCCAAACTTGCTGCGCCGCCGCCGCTATCTGCCGGAAGGAAATGATTAAAAAGGAGCGGCGAGGATGCGATGCGGTGCGGCTCACGACCGCGGCCGGCAGCTGCCCGCCGCTGCCCGCGGGCCGCGCTGTTATACCCCGCGGGGCGTTCGGTAGCCGCTTCGGGGCCCGACGCCACGGCCACGCGCCGCCGGGGGGGCCGCGCCCTGAACGCTCCAGCAGCCCTTGTCGCGCGGAAGATCGTAATAATAGATGGACAAAGTGGCAGTAATCGTGAGGGCCGGGCGCGGCGAGGAGCAGCAGGGACGGGACGGGACGGGACGGCTCCCGGTGTCTGCTAATGTCCCGATAATCACAGTTATGATAGCCGCCAGCCGCTGCCAGCCGCCGCCGCCGCCTCGGCCCGACAGGAGGAACCAGAAGGCGGGCGTCGCCACACACTCCTCGGGCACCGAGGATAACGGCAAGCAGAAAAAAAAAATAAGAAAAGAGGAGCAAGGTAGTCGGACTTACTTTTGATAAATCCGATGGGGGCAACAAAAAAAATACCTCTGGCGCTGCATAGACGTTTGACGTCTGTTCGAACAAGAGTAAGTGGCGCTCTCTTAAAAGTCTACTCGGGCCGACTCCCTCTGTTCTCTTTTACTCTGCAAGCAGGTCCGTGTAATGTCATTTGCTGCGCGAGCGCCAACACATTTCGTCCTTTGCAGAGTTGTCGCCGTGTGTGAGCGTGTTGTGTGTGTCTGTGTGTGTGTGTTAGCGTGTGAGCGCCGGGCCTCTCTCCCTTCCTTCTGTAACTCAACCCTTCGCGTGAAACCAACCATCTCATCAGGTCTCTTTCCTCCCCATCTCCGTCGCCCCCTTTCCCTTGTGACCCCCCCCCCCCTTTCCCTCCCCTTCGTCAGCCGCCGCGCGCCGCTGAGCCCCGTTTGGGGTGCTCAAATGTAAGCGCGTTTCTCCAACCGCAAATCGCGCCTCTAGCCGCCATTCCTCAAGCACCCGCCCCTGCCCCCGCCCTAGCGGCCCGCGGCCCCTGCCCCCGCGCGTCCGCGCTCACCCTCCCGCCACACCCTCCCGGGGGCGGCGGGGGCGCCGGGGGCAGTGAGTCCTCTCCGGGCGGGACTTCCCCGTCGGCCCGGCGCCCCCCGGCGCCCCCGGGCGGACCATCCCCCGCGTCAGACGCGTCAGCTTTGGCGGGTCGCTGGCGCCGAAACGTATATTTCATTTTTCTCAATTTCCTTAATGTGCCCTCCACACGTGCATGTGTGTGTGTGTGTGTGTGTGTGTGTGTGTGGAAGATCGTCTGTGTCTGTGTGTGTGGGTGGGTGCGCGTCCATGGCGCTTTGCCTTTCGACGTTTATCGATACGGTATTTTCCATTTCTTCCGAGCCATATTGCATGTTTACTCCATTAATCCAGTCGTCAGCATGTTGTGCGCTCACGGCCCGGCCCGACCTCACACTCACGCTCACACACACACATACACCTTCGCACTCGTTTACGGCTGTTCAGTCGCGGCCCTGAGTGGTATATATGCCGCTGTCACACCCCCAGTTCCCTCCCTCTCCCTCCCTCCGCGGCATGGACTAGGCTTGTCTTGCTCACTCCCCAAAGCGACGCGACGCACAGCGTCGCCAAGACGAATGCCTGGCAGTTACATCCGGTTCCATTTCTTTCCCAACACGCAACTTTCTTTCTCTCCGGTAGTGGGCCGCGCGCGTCGTTCTCCGTGCCTCTCCCACTCTTCCCTCTCGCCCTGTCCTCTCTTATCCCGTCGTTTTCGTACTTTTTTTTTTCTCTCACTCAAATTGCCTTCCAAACGACGCGTGTACATCCCTGTCGCGCTGGCATTCTTTTCACTGCTCCGCGCATCGTTTTTAAAAGATTTAGAAGTTGTTGGTTTTGGCGGCCGTGTTATGTCGCGGGGCGCACAGGGCCGGCGGGCGCCCGGCAGGCAGGCCGCCCCGCCGAGCGCGGCTGTCGGCCGGGACTGCCTACCCGGCAGGGCGCTCCCCCGGCGCGGCGCGTCCCGGGAGACGCGGCCGGGGCCGGAGAGTTATCACAGCGCCGCGAGTTTGTTTTGTGCAGGCGGTGCGCCGCTGCATGGACAGAATAATCATTGATGCCCAACAGCGCCGTCCGCGGGCAGCAAATGAACACCAAAAAAAAGTCGCGACGATGATCGATCAAGACACCTGTGTTTTTTTTTGTCACCGTGTGAACGGGTGGCGTGCCGCGGCGCCCTTTGAAGACGCCTGCCTCCCCCCGGGTCTGCCCTCGCGGCCCCCGCGGCCCCCGCGGCCCCCGCAGGCCCCACACACATGCCGCGCGCGCGCGTTTCCCGTTATAGCGCGTCGCCGCCCCGCCGCTGGCCCGGGGGGTTCTAATGCGATCTTCCGCTTATTCACCCAGCCCTCAGCTGCCCCGCACGGCCCCGCCCGGACCCGCCCCCTCGCGGGGGGAAGGCCGGCTTTTCTGCGTGAGCAACCCTTTGAGAGGCACCTCACCTCCTCCCCAACCCCCCCCCCCCCCCCCCCTCGGCCCGGAATATTCCCGGGGTCGTTGTACCGCAATCACTCTGTGACGCGTTAGAAAACAAATTTTTCCCGGGAACACGGCTAGTTTCGTGGTTCCGGAGGGGACGCCGCGGGGTGCGACCAGGGCTGCAAGGGCTGCCAGGGCTGCTCGATCATCCCCGCAAGGCCTCAATCATCCCCCACAGAGCCAGCCCGTGTGTCCGGACACGGCGCTTTGTGGGCTCGGGTGCCTCTGCGACGTCCACACGACAGCCCCCGGGCTGTCAGGCGACGTAGTAAGTCGCCCGAACGCGCCAACGACAACGAACAGTGACGGAGCCCCATGTCGCCGCGCCAAAAAAATTCAAATGTGGTGCTCGCGCGTCAGTTGTTGCGCGACCGGCGTTTGTTCAACGATCCGCGGATATACCACGCCTCTCTCTCCCTCCCTCACACACACTCTCTCTCTCACTCTCTCGTTCGGCCGTCATGGGGATCCTCCTCCATCACATGGCGCGTTCGCGCGGGTGGGGCTCGGCATAGGCCGGCCATCGGGCCCCACATATCCAATTCCCCCTCCCCTCGCCTCGGCTGGGGCCGCTGTTTCAATCCACAGGGGCTCGCCGGCCAAAGCCAGAGTTCTGTCCGAGTAATAAGGACACGTCCACCCTTCATCTTGACCCACCAAGCCTGCGCCACTTCCCCCACCCCCAACCCCACCTCTCGCTCTCTCTCTCTATCCCGGCTCATATTCTTCTTCCAACCCATATCCTTGCCTCTCTCACTCACTCACCCCCTCTCTCTCCCCCTCTCTCTCTCTCTCTCCCCCGCTTCTACTCCTTTCCTTCCCTCTCAGTGTTTCCTCCTCGCGGAAGCTCACGTTTCTGTCCGATTCCAATTTTCCTAGCTGATTCCAAAGGTGGATTTATTGTCACGGTCCGCTCCCCTCCCCCCCCCCCCTCTCTCTCTCTCTCTCTCTCTCTCTCTCTCTCCTCCCCCTATCTCTCGCTCACTTTCTCCCTGTGCGGTGCCCAGCAGTGCCGGCGAGTCCCTCCCGGGTCCAACTACCGGACCGTGTTATGCCAAACTTTGCGGGGCCCCGACCCGTCATCGCAAAACCACGCTGGCTGGTGAGTCCTGCCGCCCCCTCCCCAACCCTCAGGGCCCCGCCGCCGGGCCCCGAAGGAAGCACGTTTGGCGACCTGTCCGCCACAATCGGACGAGGGTGGACACTTCGCGCGGGGGCTGTTTCGCCGCATGGCCGCATCGTCAACCATAACCCGACCTTAGCCTGCTCTGCGTGTATTCCGAACGTACTTCGATTTCTGTATTATTTTTTTTTATTTCCATTTTCATAGGCAACGGCGTCGGTTGGTCGTGAAGGATAAAAGAGGAGGGGGTATTTTTTGGACCGGGAGGGGGCTCCTTTTCACTTTCTCCCCCCCCCCCCCTCCCCTCTTCATCTATCTTTCTCCCCCTTTCTCTCCCCCCCCCCCCTGCGTATATTTGTCCAGCGCGTTGAGCCTTCCAATTTATTGGCTATGTTACCGTCCCGCTCGCAGTAGCGGCAGCCACAGCTTTGTTCGGAATACCCGGACGCTGAAAAGCACACAGGAAGAGAGAAAAAAAAAAAAATGGGGAGACGGAGAGAGAGAGAGAGAGAGAGAGAGAGAGAAAGAGGAAGTTTGGCGGAGTGAAAGGAAAGGCCGCGTTTTGTCTGGGTAAGCGATGAAGGGGAGGATGAAGTAAAGGATGGAGGGAAATGAAGAAGAGAGAGAGAGGGGAGTGAGAGAAAGAGAGAGGCATGTGGGGCTGACGAAGAACGGTCATGCGCCGCGAGGGGCCGTATATAGTCGTCTCGCAGGTTAGCTTCAGTCACTACTATATCAGTATTGGTCACATAAATCTGGATACTTCTGATTCGCTTTCCAGTAGCACTCGCTCTGTCGGAGTGGACGTGTTATAAGGGGGAGAGGGGGCAGTGGAGGGAGAGAGAGAGAGAGGGGGGGGAGGGAGGGAGAGAAGGAGAGTGGGGGGGGGGGGGCAGGTCGTGCAGCTAGGCTGGCCGGGAGCTCGCGGTCGCCGCATTGGCGATATAGCATTGGCAGGGCATAGCTGCCGTATAGACTGCCATAAATATAATTCACATCTCTTTTCTACCCGTGCGGCCTCTCTGTGCATGTGTGTGTGTGTGTGCGAGTGTGTGTGTTGGGGGTGTGGTCGCGCGCGGCCGCGGCCTCTGTGAGATACGTGAATGGGCGCCGGTCAGCCTTTTGCTATATGGATATGCGGGAAGTTCGCACCCGACAGCAGCGGGCACCCGAGTTTTCCGCATAGACGTCGTTAACGCTCCTCCGTTCGGCGGGTATTTCCAGCGCGTCGGCGGGCCGCGGTGTTAATCCCCCGCCCGGGCCGGGGGGTCGCGTGCGGACGACGCGTGCACAGGATCAAACGGCCGTTTTGGACGGCGCGACACGGCGACACGGTGCTATAGCGGATGACTGGAGACAGAGCGCGTGCCCCGCTAAGCTGCTGCTGCTGCTGCTGCTGCTGCTGCTGCTGCTGCTGCTGCTGCTGCTGCTGCTGCAGGCCCGACGAACGGCAGCTTAAAGAATGGTGATCCGATCCGATCCGGCGGCGCTACCGCGGCGCGGGCGCCGGTGATGGTCCCGCCCTCGGGCCGCGCCCCTGGCGCTCGCGGCCCGAATTAATAAATCAATGAGTGCGAACGGCTGGACGCGCTCGGGTTGCAGCCCCCTCCCTCCCTTCCCTCACTCCGACACCTGTTCCCCGCGTAATCCCGCGCTTTGTACCGAGGGCTCATTACTTTCCGGATGAGTGGGCGCTTTACCGGGCCTCACTCCGCCCCCCCCCCCCCCCCGCTACGCTCCGCCCCGCGCCGTCACTTCGGCCCGCGAGCCCTGATACGTGAACCGATGAGCTAAATGGAATCGCCTATCACGCGGCGCGGACTGCGGAATGTTGCTGATTTATTGTGCGCCCCCCTGCCTCTCCCTGCAATCCCTCTCCCCATGGCGAACCGCACACAGCACGAGGAGAGAGGAGCAGGGGAGAGCAGAAGCGGAGAGCCCCCCCCGTAAAAATCCCTGTGAAAAGCAGCGTACGCACTCACGGGGAGGCCGGGCCGGTGGGAGTTTTTTTTTTATGCATGACGTGTAGGTCCTGGCCGGCGTCAGCATTGCGCGGCCTGCGTTGGCCTTGCTGGGCGCGGCCGCCGAAGGTTTGATAACCTAACTGAGCGCGCCTCATACCGGCCGAGCAATATGAGCATTCCTCGCCCCGCCCCCAGTGGTATGCAGCCGATGTGCGGGCGTGGGAGGCAGCGAGAGAGAGAGAGAGAGAGACGGGGCGTGGCCAGTCGACGCAGGGGGACGGAGAGGAGAGATAGGTCAGGTGGCGGCCGCGCGCACGCCGCCGGGGCTGATATGCGAGTCGGGCGTCGGAGGCCGAAGTGCTAAAAGTCCGCGCGGAGCGACTATATTTTCGGGACGGACTTAAGCGGCCCGCGGGCCGCGCGGCAGCTGCGGGCGTCAGCAGCCATCAGCACGCCGCCGGAACGAATGTTTGCTCAATTTACCGAAGGTAAATAGGAGCATTCACGCGGGGGGGGGGGGGGGGGGGCGGTCTGTATGCGGAGAACGGAGACGGGTGCGTTACTCCACGCTGCTGCAGGGCTTCACGGCGTGCAGGAGAGAGACAGACAGACAGAGAGTTGGCGACCAAGGCGTCCTGTCATTATTTCGGGGAGGGCGGGGGGGGGGGGGGTGCAGCCGTGCGCTGCGCTGCTGGGGGACGATTCTTCTGATCGCACTGCCCCCCTCCCCCCTTCCCTACTGCCTTTGCTGGCTCAGCAATGCGCCACGGCCGTCCGTCCTGCGATTAACAGCTCTGTACGCCATAAATTGAAAGATAATATCAGCGGGGGGCGCGGGGGGCGCGCGCTGAGGGAGCGGGGGTGCGAGGGGCACTATTTAGTTTGGGACAGCGCGCGGCAGTATATAAGGGAGGGCCTCGCGGGGGCCCGCCGCCATCTGCCCCAAAGCCGCGCGCTCCGGTTCCCATACGCGCACCGCCCCACACACGTCGATGAGTCGGCGGCCGCGGGTTCGAAGCCCGCCGCCGTCGGCGCGGCGCGGCGGCCCTCCCTCGGTTTCCGCTGCCTCCGTTTGCCTTCCCCGGTCACGAGCGGCCACAACACCGGCGGCTCCTGCGTGGACGGTCCATGACAATCGCCCTGTTGTGCATTGACCTTTGGGGCGTGCTGCACTCACTGGTGCTGCAATGGTGCCGCCGCCGGTGCTGCTCAGGCGGCGCACTGCAGGGACGTCATGTACCGTATGACGCCGGCCCAAACATGGCCTGGGAGATAATTGCCGCTGCCACTGCTATCCTCCTCTCTCTCTCTCTCTCTCTCTCTCTCTCTCTCTCTCTCTCTCTCTCTCTCCCGGCCGGGTCATGTGTCTGGAAAGGGCAGGGCGAGCAGAGCAGTATGTGCGGCACCCCGTGCCACACATACTGCCGCCGAGCCGTGTTGTTGTCCAGGGTTTCATTTTCAACGTCGATTAATGTGACGTTAATGAAAACGGGCTGGGGTGAGGGGTGGGGGGCAAGGCCTCCGTGCCCTGTGTGTTGGCGTCTCGGCAGCGGCGGGGACCCCGCGGCCAGCGCCGGCAGGCGTCGCTGTGTCACACGCGTTCGCGCCGCGCATTTTCAAACTTTGACCACTTTCCCGCGGGAACCCATGCCCGGGGATTAATCTGCGCCCGCTATAACTCAGTGCGTTTTCCAAACTTGGCCCGCATATCGCACCGGGCGCCAAAAGCGTTTTGCCAAAAGTCGAGCAGCGGGGCGAGGAAATGAATGCTGCCGCCACGCTGTTTGTTTATGGCGGCTGATGCCTGACGTGAGTTTTCCCTCCTGGACCCTCCCCCCCTCCCCCCCTCCCTCCCTCCCTCCCTCCCTCCCTCCCCCTACTCCCTCCCTCCCTCCCTCCCTGTGGCCGCTAACCCACCTGACCCTCTGCCGGCCCGCCCCTACCCGATACGTGGTTCCTATGCGGGCCGGAGTGGCTATGTAGCCCTGCCCTCTTGTGTTTGCCGAGGGTCACATTGCCAGCGCCGCCCGACCCTCTGTGGGAATGGGGCGGAATCCACAAGAGTGCTGATCTGGACACGAGGAGACGGATATTGGCTCCTTTTGTTTTCGGCGCTACCGGGCCAGCGGGGCCAGCGGGGCCAGCGGGGCGGGGGCTAGCCACGACCGGGCCGGGCTCGCCACTGCACCTCCCGCAACTTTGCAATTTTCGTGCAGCACTTGGAGGAAAAAAGAAGTACCTGCGGTCACAGCTTCACAGTTGCAGCGCCGTTCGTGTCGGAGCTTCTCCGACGCGCACTTGTCGAGACGAACCCTGCACCGCTCCGCTGCCCTTTCGCCCGAAGCGCTGCCATTCGTCCCGACTTGTGCAAAAGGGAACACACACCCCTTCGCGCGCCGCGCCCGGAGTTCTCTGCGAAAAACCAGGAACAGGCTCGGGCAGAGAGCGGGGAGGCGGTGTTCTCTTTTGATTCATGTTGCACGCACCGAAAGTTTCCAGGCCGTGTTCCTGGCCCGGCCCGGCCCCGCAGGGTGGCTCTGTGTCTTGTCTCGCCGCGCCCTTTACGCTTGTTGTTTCGCTTTTGATATCGAGAAGCTATTGAAGGGCCCCGGCGGCGGCCGCCGGCTCTTGCCGGGGCGGATTGTTCAACTTTCCCTCTCGAATGTGTGAGGCCAGGCGAGCAGGAGCCCAATGGACGTCTATCCCAAGTTGCCACTATACACACCGGCTAGGGGCGGGCCGGAGCTGTGCGGCGGCCGTCTGTACGGAGCCCAGCAGCAACAGCCAGCCGCCCCGGCCCTATTGGTCTTAAGTTGTTGCCCCCGGAGTTTGCCCGAGTTTGGCGAGTGTGTCGCTTGTACTTGCAGCCGGTCCTTGTACACCGCCGCCGCCGCCGCCGCGCGGGGCCGGACCCCCGCACGGGGAGGGGATGAGCGGGATCTGCGATCGCAGAGGGGGCGGTGCAGCGCAGCGGCCACATTATGGGGAGCTCTGCCCGACTTGGTTAAAAGAGGCGGACCGACTTCCGACCACATTCGACAGAAGGACTCGTCAGTGTAAAACAAGTCGTCCTTTTTTTTTCCTGCGTGCGCCCGCGCGGCCGCCGCAAAACATTTCGACAGGGCGGATAGAGCTCTTAGGGCCGGCGTGACGTTTACAGCGTTTACAGGGCGTCCGCCCGGTTTACATATTGTCCCCCGGCCCGGTTTATTGCCCGGGAATAAGTCCTAAACAGGAGAGCCGAGCGATGCGCCCGGCAGCGCCGTATCTGAGCGGGCCCGGACGACGCATTTTATGGAGGCGAGAGAGGAGAGGGGGGGAGGACTTTTGATATAAATCAGACACACATTCTGATCCGGACCGCAGAGTTAGTGGGAGCGAGAGAGGGAGAGAAGGAGAGAGAGATGGGGGGGGGGGGGGGGGGGGGGGGCTGGTCCGGCGGCCGGACACCGCGGCGCTCGCTCCGCTATCACGCCCTCATCATCGGCGGCCCCCGTTTATGCCCCGGGATTTCAGGTCGCCGCCGCGGTCTGTTTTTTTTTTTATTATTATTCTTTCACCTGACGCGGCGCGGCGCTGATTACACAAATGTGGCGTAATGAGCGCGTCGCCGTGAGAGAGCTTTTGCGCCACGGACGCCTCCTCCGCGGCCGCGAGCAGGGGGAGAGCGCTGCCGGCGAAACGGGTTCCGTGAGGCAGATCGTAGGAGTCGTCAGAACGCTGCCCCGGCCGGGCCTGCAGGTCCGCAGGCCCGCGGGCCCGGCGGCCGCCGCAGCGACCGGTAGCGCCTCTATAAATCAGCCCCCCGTAATGAGCAGGAAACGGGAGCGGCCGCGCCGATATATAAACCTTCGCCGACAGTCGTTTTGCATAGCGGATGGCATATCCATCGCGGGAGGGGGCCGTCCCGCGGGATTATAAGGGGGCTTAGTGGCGGTCCCCCGGCCGCGGTGCGAGAGTCCCCGCGGACCACATACGCCCCTGGCAGCAGCGGGACGATGTGGGCCGCGGGTGATCCCGGGTCACCGCGGGGGCGGTGCGCGGCCTGTCGCCGACCTGTCGCCGACCTGCCACCCGTCTGTCACAACTCGCGACTAGTTCCCGATTCCCCACGGAACAGACGCTGTGAGCCGTGGTCCCGGGGGCCACTTCAGCCGAGCTGTGCTGTGTGCGGCCCGGGCCGAGGCCGGGCGGGCTCGGGGTGTGCCGCGCTGCCGCCGCCGCCTGTGCCGTCCTACCTGGATAAGTTTCGGACTGAGAGCGCGGCACGCAAACTGGCTGCCGACGTCTGCCGCGTTCGTTAGCGAGTCCGCAACACACGCCGCCGCTGCCGCCGCGCCGCGCCTCCAGCTCGCTGGAAAGGATGCGCGCGGCAAGCGCAGCCAGCGCAGCGCGCCCCGGCCGCGCCTCCGGACCTTGGCGACGTTGTTAGGCCTACAGGGTTGTTATCGTTGCTGGGCCCGAATTCTGGCAATTACTAAAGTTTGTCCGCGCACCGCGCCTTCGTGCGGCGGGACCCGGCCACCCGGGCACCCGGGCTGCCCGAGCCTCCGGGGCCTCCGGGGCCTCGGGCTGCAGTCCGCAGACCCGGGGCCGGACTCCTTCAAAGCCAGCACCGGGATAACAAGGCCAAGGGTTGGTTGGCGAACAGTCCTCTCGGCCGACTGCAGCTGAACAATTGGTACGGCGCGGGCGGGACAGGGCGGCCGTGGGTGGCCCTGGACGTCCGGACGTGGGGATGGCTCCGCAGCAGCAGCAGCGGCGGCGGCGGCGGCGGCGGCGGCGGCGGCGGCAGCACGGGCCCAGCAGCGCAGCCGGGGCGCAGCGCGGCGCTTTCTTGTCCTCTCGTGGATTCAGAGGGCGTCGCCGTTGTTGTTTGCGGGGCCCGGCCGGGGCTGCAGGGCTTGCCTCTGCTGTCCTACGGCCTCCGAGGCGGCGGCGGAGGCAGAGGCAGCAGCCAGCCCCTCCGATTACCAGCGTGCCGTAAACTAGACTGCGAGCGTATTGTGTGGCCGCAGGGACTGCAGCGGCGGCCCGCGGCGGCCGCGACGGCCACACGACGCCACTTGCACGCTCATTTGCATCGAGGGGTCCCCCGCGCGCACGCAGAATTCAGACACGGCCACCTGACAGGCCGCCGGTCCCCGCCGGTCCCCGCCGGGCCGCCCCTCCCGCAACGAACCCTCCTCCCTTCATCCCGGCGCCCTCCGCCCTTGGCGTGCGCGCGCGTGCGTGGCGGCGCGGCACTTTGGAATGGAATTGCCTCCCAGACAACGAGGCCGCGCCGCTCCCGCTCCGCGCCGGGGCCGCGACGGGCCGCGCGCGGGGTTAGGCACCGCCACCACCCTCCCCGCCCCCATTGTGCCCGTCGTGTTGGTGATGTGCGAAAGGAACTATCAATGGGCCTCCTCGCCGGCGAGGCGTACGAGCTCTTGAACCGCGACGGCGGGGGGCGGCGGCGGCGGCGGGGGCAATATAAGCCACACCACGCGGCGAGTTCCTCAGACGTTACCAGACATTGAGGACACTCAATTTGTGATCGTTGAGATCGCGAGGAGTAGAGGGGAGGCCGCAGAGTGCGCGGGGGGGGGGGGGGGGGGGGAGGTGTTGCCGGCGGCGCGGACAGAATCGGAGGAGCGCGGCACGCATTCCTCATCGCACACGCCGCCGGCGCACGCCTCTCTGCTGCCGCCCTCCCCGACGGCGCCGGACGCCGCGCGCGGCCGGCCGTGAGGTGTGGCGAGGACGGAATCCTTTTAAGATAGCGAGAGTGACCCGCCGCCGACGTCCCGCCCCTCGCGGCCTGTCTGTCTGTCTGTCTGCCTGCCTTTGTCTGTCTGTCTGCTCGCCGTCTGTCCGGCCGCTACAGCATGACCTCTATGACTCCTCATCCCAAGACTGCGCCCTTTTCCCGCGCCGTGGGCCACTGGCGGAAAAAAGTTTCTCCGGACCTATATATAAGACCCTCTGACCCTGAACTGACTAAAAGTCCAAACTCCCTTTCTACGGCCGGACCCGAATAACCGACCTCGGCCAACGCACCGGCCGCCGCCGTGTCCTGCTGAGGCCTGCCGCGGGTCCTGCCGGGTCCTGCCGGGTCCCCGTCCGCTCGATTCCAGGCCTTATTGAATACCTGATAGGCTCGGGATCTAGACCGGCCGCCCCGGGGGCTCCGTGCCACTCCGTGCCACTCCGTGCCACTCCGTGCTTCTCTTCCTCCCCCGGCGTCCACTCGCGAGTCTGTCGTGCTCCCTTTCGCCTCCCGGCCCCGCCGGCCCGGCCGGCCCCGGCTCCCGAACAGCAGCGGGCCCACACGGCCCCGGCTCCGCAGCGGCCCAGCTCCGCAGCGGCGCAGCGCTTTTGATTACCATATTATAATACACTTTGGATCGTTATATTGGCTCGTATATCAAACAATGTCTTGTGGCTGCAGCACGATGGGACTTTATAGAGGGGATCTGATCCGTCCACACGTTATCTGCCCGGACTTGTCCCAGCCCGGCCGCTGCAGCCGCCGCCGCCGCCGCGGGCCCGGCGCCCTCGCCAGGATGTGCGCCGGCCCCGAAGCGTCACCGAAGGAGCTCCAATATCAGCGTAGATCACCAACGGGGCGGCTATCGGCCGCGGCAACGCCACCCGACGCCGCCGCTATCTTGATCCCGAAAAAAAATAACAAAAGAAGGAAGAAAAATAACGTGTTTGAACACACTACGCGGGGAAGAGAGGCGGGCGGCCGCCGCCGCCGCCACGCCGTAAAATGTCCGTTTATTCGTTAATTTGGAGGAGAATCGTCGCCGGCCGGGCCGTGTGTGTGTGATGTTGATCTGTTGCATCTCGGACGTAAATTTTGGCGCAAACGTAAAACGGGCACGCAAGAAGTGCATGTCAAGCGGGCAACATAAAAGCGCGCGCCCGGGAGCCGGGCGGTGCGGGAGGGGCGGCGGGGGCTCATTCCGACGCCTTGTCGCGGCGGCGCGCCGGAGATCGGGCGGCGGGATCGGCGCGGCGCGGCGGCGGCGGCGGTAGCGGCGGTAGCAGTAGCGGGCATCATCGCTCGGCCCGGCCGTGGCGGCCCACAGGGCATTATGGTGCTTAATTATGGGTGGCGGGGCCGGGCGAGTGTCCCCGGGGCATCCGTATTATAGTCCAGTCGATACACGCCAACAACAACAACAACAACCACCGCTGCCGTGCCGCCGCAAGTCCCGGTTTAATTTTCGCGCCCGCAAAACGGCGGCCTGCTGCTCCTGCTGCTCGTCGCATGCTTGTTTTAATTTTATTATTGCTGTCCGCCGGGCCGCTGGCATGCAGTGGGGTTAGGTTAGGCCCGGCGCTGCCCGGCGCTGCCCGGCGCGCGGCCGTGGGCGAGTGGCCGCGTGCGCGCCCCGCGGTCGGCGCTAGTTGTTATGTTATGACACTCAACAACCCTGCGCGGCTATCGGGGCGACCCCTCCCCGGCTGCGCGCGCGGGCTTTGTGCCATGGACTGCCATAGTGCTCGCCATGAGCTCGCTGCGCCATGGCGGGCTGTGGCGAGAGATACGGGGCCGATTGCATAAAACGCGGCTATGAGCCGTGTTGTCGCCTGGACTCGGGCACTGCCGCGGCTGATGGAGTGGCTCCGGTCCTGGCCGGCCGCGCGGCCCCGACCTGCGGTCCCGTCCCCGCCCCCGGAGGCCTCTGTGTGGCCATGCGTTCGCGCTGGGCCTCGTTGGCGTGGCATGCAGAGCGGAGGGCCCCGCGTCGGTTTGAATAGGACATGAAACGTTTTCATCAGAGTGCTCTCCTCCTGATTGAAAAGACAAGCCGAAAGCTCCGCGGCTCCGCGGCTGCGGGGCGGTGGGACCCGGTGGGCCCGGCCCGGGGGCGCCCTGCGTGCCAAGGTCATGGCCGGGCTGCGTGTGTGGCTGGGGGGTGGGCTGAAAAGTTTCCAGTGTGCCGTCCCGTCATGGGGCGTCGAAGTGGAGAGATAGAGCGAGAGCGAGAGAGAGAGAGAGAGAGAGAGCGAGGGGGCGAGGGCGACGCAAGAGTGCGCGGGAGAGAGGGAGAGAGAGAGACACGCGGCGCGTCCTGCGTCAAAAGGGCTGGATTGGGACGACAGCTCGCTCCCTAACTAGCCCATTCACGGGGTCCCAAAGGGCCTAAATACCACGGTGGCACTACATCGACGGCCTCCAAAGCGTCGAGTCCCACCGCGGTCCGAGTGGCCGAGTGAAAAGAGCTCGCGGCGCTCGGAGGTCGCGTCGGTCAAGTGGCCGGTCGGTCGGTCGGCGGACCTCGCGGAGAAAGTACCTTCCACGGTCCGGGCCGCGGCGGCGATACCTGTCCTTCCCAGGACGACGACGACGACGACAAAAGGACCCCGTCTCCCTGTACGAATTACTCGGCACCCGGGAGAGGTGTCGCCGTGCCGGCGGTCAGTGGCGGGGCCGGGGGGCTATCACCATCAAGATGACGAGCCATCCGTCACGTCGCGGGACCTCCGCACCCACGGACACCTCGTCGGTTTTTCGTCCGATTTATGGGCTCATAACAAGGCTCCTTCATGGCAGCGGCCGACGACACGGCGGCCGCCGCTCCCCGCCGCTGCTCCCTCCGCTGCTCTCGTTCCGCTTACAGGCGCTGCCGTTGATCACGTGGGATTAGCGCCCCGCCGACGCCCACCTCGGCGGCGGCGCAGCGCGGCCTGATGAGTCACTTATCTGTTTATTTATTTTGCCGCCGCCGCCGCCGGTCCGCGCGTGTATTTAGCGCTGCAGCGCGGCGGCGTCTTCATGAAGTCCGGATGGGTACGTCCTGCGGGGACGCTCGCGCCTCTTGTCGCGTGGTGCGGTCCTCGTCAGGTGGGGCAGGTGGGGTGTGCGGGATGACCCAGTGCTCGTGCCCTATAAATCCCTCGGCAAACGATTGCGCCGCTCCGTCCCGCAGGGGGTTGCCGCCACCTATGTGGGGGGCTGCGGGGACCGGCGGGGGCCGCGGCGGCGGGCGGACCGCTAACACGTCAGCCGTGTGCGTGCCGCGGCGCCGTTCCCCACCCGGCGGCCGGGGATCGAATCCCACTCACCGCACTGCCGCCCCGGCTCCCTTATCTCTGATTTCTTTCGCGGCCTATTGGATTGTCTGAGTCGCGGGGGCGTCTTAACGGCGTCGGCCGGCGGCAGGTGAATAAAGCCCGCGGGGGCCTCCATCACGGCGGGGCGCTCGTCAGCACAGCCCGGCACGGCAGCGGCGGCGGCGGCGGCAGACTCGCTGCGATTGCCTCTCTTACCTCTGTTGGCGCTGCCGTCGGCGGCGCATTGTTTGACTGCCGCGCGCCGCGGGGCTGTCAGCGAGTCCTCGGCAGTCCTCAGCGGGAAAACAAAAGGCGAACGCTGCCGGCGGGACCCCGAATGAGAGGAGGACGCCGGCGAGGACCGGCCACCACGAGGCACTAGAGGGCCGGGCGCGCGCGCGCGCAATTTTCAGGATCACTGCCGCAATTTGCCGTCCTTATCATTCCGCGGCCAGTCTCCGGCTGGAGCCGCCTGGAGCCGCCTGGAGCCGCCTGGAGCGCCTAGCCCCGGCCGGCCCTGCCCCCGTGTCTCTCTGCTGAGCGATGACGTCCAGAGTCACTCACTGCCTGCGTGTCCTTGTTGCAGGTAAGGGCGGCCCTCATTGCCTCCTCCTGTGTAACGCGGGCTGCCGCCGGTTGACGAGTGAGTAAGCGCCCCGGACGGCAAATGTTTACGAAGCGCCGCCTGGCCTGCTCTCCTCAGCGACGCGACAATCCATTCCGAAGGAATTCTCTCGGAAGCCGCGCCCCGGCGGCAGGCCCCCGCGCCCGGCACCCGTGGCGGCCGCGCCTCGCTCCTCCTCGAACACCCCCGCTCTCTCTCTCTCTCTCTCTCTCTCTCTCTCTCTCTCTCTCTCTCTCTCTCTCTCTCTCTCTCTCTCTCTCTCTCTCTCTCTCTCTCGCCCGCGGGCCCTTCCGTGCTAGCCCGGTTTCCGGTGCGGCTTTTCATAAAGTCTTCGATATTTCGCAGCCAATCACGGGGGGACAATCAAACTTTTCAAGAGGCTTGCGCGCGTTCTCTCCCCATCTCTCTCTCCATCTCTCTCACTCTCTCTTAGATTGGACCGAAATGTCTTGCGCGCGCCGTGGAGGGCTTTGTGTAGGATGGGATTCCCATCATGATTAGTCCCGCCCCCGCTCCCCCATCCGCCCTCACTTTCTGAACGGTGCTGCTGGCGGGGTTGACGGCTGGCGCGGCCACTGGGCCCCCGCTCGGCCCCCGCTCGGCCCCCGCCGGGTAGCGAGCAGCGGGACAGGTAAGGCCCCCTCCTCTGCATCGCCGCCACCGAGCTCCCGACCAGCTGCACACGTTTTATCGCTGCTTGGAATGGCTGCCGACGCCCCCTTTGTTCCCTTTTGGCCAAACTACCCCTGTGGCTGCTGGTCTGCACCATTCCAAACGCTTTAATTCTAGTCGTGAGCGCGCTATGCCACCACCTTATTCCCCCACCCCCTACCACGCTCTCTCTCTCTCTCTCTCTCTCTTTCTCTCTCTCTATCTTTCTTTCTCTCCTTTGCCCCACATTTTCCTAGAGATCAACCTTTTTCCTTTTTACACCCCCCCCCCCCCCTCTCTCTCTCTCTCTCTCTCTCTCTCTCTCTCTCTGTTTCCACAGCTTTCACTCCCTCCCCCTATTTCTGTCCCATTTCTCGCTCGCCAGCGTAATATCGTTCTCGCCACGGGCAGAAAACGTTTCCTCGAGATTTGAACGGTCGTCTGCTGCGGCGGGGGCAGGGCGGGGACAGAGGGGGGGCGGGGGCGCTAGCGGGACCTGTACCCCGGCAGCAGCGCACCGCACGACGCAACGCCCTATCCGCGTTGTTTTCGGGAGCAATTGCAGTAAAAGCTTTCCATGAATCGGAACACTGACTGCGCGAGTGGGACGGCGGGTGGGCGGGGAGGGCCGCGGTGGTGAGGGGGGAGTGAGAGGGAAGAGCCGGGGCCGCGGCGCGCCGCGTTAGCACCAGTTAGCACCGGCTCTCAACATCGCCTTACATTATTTCGGCGGCGCGGCGCGGTCTCTCGGTTTGGTGCGAATTGAACTTTTACGTGTGTTGTCGCCGGGTTTGTGAGGAGGACGGACGGAGCGTGCCGCTGCGCCGTGCCGCGGTGCCTCCGGCCCTCGGCCCTCGGCTCTCAGCCCTCAGCCCTCAGCCCTCAGGGCTCAAGGTCGTGGGCCCCGCCACACACTACACACGGGGCGGGCGGGCTAATGGCGGCGCTGACAGCGGGCCCAGGCATTTTCCTAACTCCCTTTGCCGCTGGCCCCGCCTATCTAGCCGGGGAGTACCTCTCTAGACGGCGCGGCAACCGGCTATCTCTGCCTTTTGCTGCGTGCTTCGGCTGCAGATTCTCCTCTCCTTCTCCTAAAGTTAAGCTTTGTGCTCGCTCTCCCTCTCTCCCTATCCCCACCCGCACCCCCCATCTCTCTTCCTCGCCCCAGCTCTCCCTCGCACACACACACTCACAGAGGCAGGCGGCAAGGTCGGATTATCGTGGTTGGCTTCCCTTGTTTCCCCCACCGCCGGCCGCCCCGGCCGCCCACACCCACGGCCGCGGCCAGCAGGGCACGCGGCTAACAACAAATTTCTTTTCGCGTTCCCCCGCCAGAATCTGCCTGTTTATTGCTGGCGCACAAGAGACATTGAGGAGAAAGGACAGAGACAATCAGTGCGGCATGCGAGGGCAAACAACTGCGGTCAGCACCGGGGGGCGGCCCGGGGGCCGGCGGGGTCCTCGGCGCGCACGCATCGCGGCGAGAGGGGGTCGGCTGGACAAACACACACAGGGGTGGAGGCGGAGGGGCGGCCGGGGGGCGGTCGGGGGGCGGCGCTGACCGCACGGGCCCGAACAAAACGCTGACACCGAGGGGAAAGTAAAATATCGTCGCTCGTCGCTGTACGCGCACGGAGGGGAGGAGGTGGGGCGGGGTGCGGTGGGGACCAGCGGCGGGCACCGGCCGGCGACACACGAATTCCGCGGGCAGCCGTGGCCTCCCGCTCGGGTCCCCGTTCGGGGTGCAATCGGATCTGTAGCGCGGGCCTCGGCGCCCCGGCCGGCCGGAGCGGAAGGTGAGACGGGAGCACCTTCACTGTCGGCAGCGTCACTTGATCATGAACTGTCCACATACGTCATGACACGCACATCATCATTTTTTCCTCGGTGCCACTCATATTTGTTTTCTTCTTTTCTTTTCATTTTTTTGCGTGTTGTTATTTTTTTTTTTTGGCTTCCAAATCGTGTGCTTTACCCCCCAGTGTAGCGCCCTTCGCTGTTCGCGTGATGTCGCAAATTAAATCGATGAATTAATTTTCGCGACGCGTCGCCCGACCGGAGCTTTGTGTGCGACGGCCGGGGAGGAAATTGGCGGGTGCGATGGCGTGCGTGCGCGCCGTGCGTGCCGCGCCGTGCGTGCGTGCGTGCTCGCGGGTGTACGTTCGTGCGCGCCCGCAGGGCAGGGGTGGCCAAGGGGTCCCCCTTTTTCTCTTGACCCCGCTAAACCCTGCTCGCTCCATCTGCTGAAAACCAGTCTCGCACCGCCCCTCGCCTGCCCTCCAGCTCTCGCCCGCTCCGGCCCCCCGGCTGGGTAGGCAAACACGGACCCGTGCGTGCAGCCCCGTGTTGGGGTTGCCTACCTCCCCGGCGGTCGCTCCTCCACATGCCGCTGCCCTCACTACTTTTTATGGCGTTTGTTTCTCACGGTGTTGTTGCCCCGCGGAAGCGGCCCCTTGTTTTTGGGCGGTCGCGGGCAGATGCTTGCGCCGGCTCGGACGGGGGGCTGCGGGGGCTGCCTGGGCCGGGGGCCCGGGGCGAGCCAAGACAAACCAGGTGGTCGGGCTGAGCTTTTGTATTTAATGGCCACCTCCTTGCCCATTTGCGTGTTTAATGCGGGTGTGCGAGGGGTGCGTGCGTGAGGATGTGTGCGAGCGCGTGTATGTGTGTGCGTGCGGGTGTGAGTGTGCGTGGTGTGTGTGTGTGTGTGTGTTTGGAGGAGGATCACTTTTAATCGTCGCGTGCTTTTTGTTATCCGCGCCTCCTCAATTTTATTGTTATTTTATTCCGCAGCCGCCCGGCCGCAGCGCCGCCGCTGCTTTTATGTTATTTTGAACGGCGCCCTTCATTAAGCCCGCCAACAGGTCCGTAGCGCACAGCGCGGCGGGGGCCGACGGGGACCCTCTACCGGGTGGACGTCGTCGTCCTGACACGTCCAGTTCGGAAACGGAGCCACTAACGAACGGCGCCGATTCCATTCCGGCCGCACGTCCTCGAGGACGCGGCGCGGCCCAGCCTCCCCCCAGCAGATGGCTTCATCAGATTTCCCCCGTACACTCCCCCGGCCGGCCGCACTGTGGCGGTGCTAACCCCACGGGTGGCCCCCATCCCCGCGCACTGCGTGTCGATTTCTTATTTTTCTTCCCCCATTTTCCCTTCTTCTTTATCTCCGATAGAGAAAAGAGGGAGAGCTAATGCGTGCTGTGTGTGTGTGTGCGCGCGCGTGGGCGGGTGGGTGGTGGGGAGCGTTCGGTAGGCCGCCCTAACAGCTACATTTTGTTCCGATGATATCACCACACTGCCTATCGCAAAGGTTTTAATGGCAAGTAACTACTGCTGCTGCTGCATGTAGCGTTGCTGCTGCCGGGGAAAGGGCCGTGTGTGTGTGTGTGTGTGTGTGTGTGTGAGGAGGGGGCAGCCTTGCCCGCGCTGCGCATCATATCGATTTCGCAGCGAAAGTGTCATTTATTTATGTTGTTTAGGACGGCGGACGCGAAATTCATCGCGCGGCCGTAGGCTGTGCTGCCGTCCGCGGTGTACACTCACACCTAAAAGCCACGGGGGCTGGCGCGCGCCCCCGCACCGCTGGCACCGCCCCCTGATAGTGCTGTTGTGGGGGTCGCAAAATTTTACAATGCCCAACTACCTGAGCGAAGGGTCCTTTATGGCCAGTGTGTATGTGTGTGTGTGTGAGAGAGAGTAAGTGAGAGAAAGAGAGAGAGAGAGAGAGAGAGAGAGAGAGAGAGAGACCGTCAGACAGACAGACGGAGAGGGAGAAGAAGGTGTGGGGGGTGGAGGAAGTGGAGAAATCGCGGAGAGGCGCATTGCGTTTGGGGATGACTCCGGCCGCCCTGCCTTCCCCCTGACCGCACTGCACTGGTCGATGGAACGGGGCCGGCAAGTCGCCTGCTTCCGAGTAGTTGGCGAGTCTGTCAGTGCGTCCGTCAGGCGCGGCGGGTCGGAGGCGGCGGCGGCGGCGGCTGGCTGGACTCTCGCCGGACGCGCGAACGCCTCGGAAAAAGATGAATGTTGGTTTGTGCGCGCAGCGCGAAAAGCGGCAGGAAAAAAAAGGAGAGGAGGAAAGAGACACGGTCGGAAGGCATTCCGACGGGAAAAGAGCAAACGAGCCTCGTTTCTTATGATAGCGAGGAGGTCCGTGGGCCGCCGTGGGCCGCCGTGGGCCGCCAGTGCATGCCGGCGGAGCGTTTAGCACTAAAAACACACTCGCCGCTTTTAGCTGCTGCCGGCCGGTCCGGCTCCGGCCCCGGCCGTGCCGCCACCGCACCCACGGCGGAGCAGGCGGAGGCACCTGCCAACAGCGCCAAATTTATTTTATCGGCAAACACAGCCGCGGGGGGACCGGCCGTAAACCACGAGCACTGCTGACAACGGCGGCGGGACAGCAGCGCGCCTGCGGGGCTGGCAGTCCCGGCGGCCAGGTCCCCGGCGCGGGCCGGCCCACCCCGCAGGCGGCCGCCGCCGCCGCTGCGTGGCCAAGAGGAGCGTCCAACGACGAGCGCTGTGTACAGTGGCGATCGAACACACATTCTATTATCCCGCACCTTGCCCCCCGTGCGTGAATCCATGCCCGTGCATAGCCCGCCCCCCCCCCCCTCTCTCTCTCTCTCTCTCTCTCTCTCTCTCTCTCTCTCTCTCTCTCTCTCTCTCTCTCACGCTACTCCCCTTCCTCGTGTTGTACGGTGCGAGCGGTGCGCGGGAAGCGATTAATGAAACGATCAATAAGATTAAGTGCGGTAGCTCGGGGCGTGGCGTGGCGCGGCGTGGGCCGAGGCTGCCCCACTGATTCGCACGGCCGTGTTCCGGAGGCCCCCACCACCCAGGTCGCCGCCGGACGTCGCCGCACACACTCTGAGCCGCGAGGTCAGACACTTGCCGCGCCGTCGGCCGGCGTCAAGGTGACGTCCCCGCGGCAACGTCATCCCGCCGTCAGAGGTTTCTTGTCGCCGTGACGGCGCCCCGACAGCCTAATGACCTGGCTGAGTGGGAGTGCGTTGCGGCCGCGGCCGCTCTTATCACGACGAACAGGGCCGGCCAGACGGCCCCGGCCATAGGGCCTCGGCCAGAGGGCCCCGGCCAGCGGTGTTTGCCCGGCGCCCGCCGGCAGCGCTCCCTCGCGGCCCGGTGGCCAATTATTCCCTTCTGCTGACTGGCGACGCCTCGGCCCTGCCCGGCCGGTACTGCCCGCCTCCTTGTTAGGGGATCAATACAACCTGGACGATATTTCCGGGTGCCCGGCGGCCCTCCGCTTCGCGCACCGGCCCGATCACGGGGGCTCTCCGGGAGACGAAGGCCTTTAAAGCCGCTATGTGTGCGGAAGGCGGGGGGTTGGAAACGCTGTGCAGAGAGCGGGGCCCGACAGATGCCGGAGGGGTGTACATGCGGGCGGCGGCGGCGGCGGCGGCAGCTGCCATCTATACTGCATGCGGCAGCGGCCGCCCCGTCGGGATCGGTCCCCCAGAGCGTCCGGCCCGAGCGCCCCGCCGGCGGCCCCGCGGCCCCGCCAGCCCCGCCCCCTGCCACTCTGCCACGACTGCGTTTGCAGAAAAATCGAGGTAGTATAAGGTTCCGATATATTGAGATATTGAAGTGCGCGGTGACCCGCTGCCGCCGGGGACGCCTCGTGCCCCCCGCAGCCCCCTCCGCGGCCACGGCAGCCCCCGGGCCCCTGTGCATATGGCGTAGCGAGAGAGAGAGAGAGAGAGAGAGAGAGAGAGAGAGAAGGAGAGAGCGAGGTTCCTCTCTAAATGGGGGGTCCTTCCATCTGACTTCCCGGGGCCGGCCAGCAGCGCGGCGGGCCGAGTCGTTCCGTCCGCCTCGCCGCCGCGCTATTCTTGTGCGCTTCTTTATTGCGATCCGAGAGGACAATTCCGTATTCGCGGTCTGGCGGGGGGGAGGGTGGGTTTGGCCTGCGCCCCCTCCCTCTTCTCTCTATCTCTCTGTCTGTCTCCCTTGTCTCTCCGTCTCTCTCTCTCTCTCCTGGGATTTCTGGCAAGCAGAGAGGGCAAGCTCGGTTTCAGGAAGGACTCTTGTCGATACGGTCGTCGCGGAGTGGACGACGTCGACCTCGTCATGCGGCAGCGCGGCGGCCCCACTCGAGTGCACCGTGTGTGCCGCATTGTAGAGGGAGAGGGGGCGGCGGCGGCGGCGGCGGGGATTTGCAAGAGGACCTGCGAGAGGACCTGCACCGTGTGCCCGCGGCAAGTGTCCCGTGACGGCCGCGCCGCCAACACCCGATACTGCTGCCCGCACTGGTGCGAGGGCGTCCGCCTGTGCGGCGTGCGTGTGCATGCGTGTTGCCCGCCCTGTTTGCGCAGGTCATGTCACCGTCCACTTGGCTGCTCGGCCTGGGGGTTTTCGCCCTCGCTGGCCCTCCGCCGCGTGTGATGCGCGCTGACGTGCCACACGACGACGTCCCCGTCCGTCCACGCCGTCCCGGACGCGGGCGAGGAGGTGTCGGCAGTCGTCGCCGATACGCCGCCGCCCGGCTGATGTTTTAGTGATGGACCGGACCGGACCGGACCGGGATATTGTGTCCGCCGCTGCGGCCGCAGCCTGCCGAGTCCGGTAACCGGAGCCGACCCCGGCCTCCTCGGTCCCCACCGTGCCCCGGCAAGCCCCGCGGTCAGACTCTCTCTCTCTCTCTCTCTCTCTCTCTCTCTCTCTCTCTCTCTCTCTCTCTCCCCCCCTCTCTCTCTCTGGTTTCACGACGAAAACGCCACGGACCGCGCTGCCGCTCGTAGGGACGGTAATCAGGACAAAACGCTGCCGTGCCTCCGTGGCGCGGTCCTGCGGGTCCTTCCAGTCCGGCCGCCTGCCTGCCCCGCCCGGCCCGGCACTGCGGTGCGCGGGGCGATACGTCTGTACCGCGGCCGAGTACCGTCTCGGGTGTCACTCACTCCGACCCCCCGGGCAGCGGTGGCAGCAGCCGCCCCGGGCCGCCTCGGGCACCGCGGCCCAGCGCCCGCCCGGCCCGTCCCCGCCCACTACACTTCCGCTTCCAGGTGCAACTCGATAGCGGCCCGCCCGAGAGCGGCCGCGAATCTGGAGCGACACCCCTCCGGGCACCTCCGGGAGGGTCGGCCGGCCCTGCCGGCCGCACAGCGCCACGCTCCACGGCGACCTGCCGGCTCTGCGGGCGGCGGCTACGGTTACCGCCAGCGGCCAGCGCGCGGCATTCCAGACGGGGCGGGCCGCCTAGAGGACCTCGACGAGGGCCTCCTCGGCCGGGAGGACACGAGGCGCCTCTGACCACTTAGTGTCACGTGACGCGCAGCAGCGTCCCTTTGATGCCCCTCACCTCTCGGCCGTGTCCGCCAGGACGCCGCCGACGAGGTGTGGGCGCAAATGGATTTCTCGTCTCCTCTGCTCCTCCTGTCCCCGCGCCGACGAGTCGTCGCACCGTGAGGAGTAGGAGGAGGAGGAGGTGTTTGACCTGGACGCGGACGGGCGGCCACAGCGGCGCCTGTCGTCGGCAGCAGTGCTCGGCGGCGGCCGGGGGCCCGGCCCGGACAGTGTCGCTGACAGCCCCGCACTGTGCCGCCGCGGCCGCCCCACCCGCCCCGCCCTCATGACGGCCGTTGCCGCGGCATGCGCGCACGCGCGCGGCCGGCCGCGGGACGAAAGAGCCGCCATAAAAAATAATCCGACAAAGTGACAAAAAACACGCCGCCACCGGAGCGGGGCCGTCGATCCCCTGCGCCGGCCGCGTCGCAGCGCCGCGCGGCTGTAAAATCCGGGATTACCACTATAGCAAGTCGAATGCTAAACAGTTGTGATGGCTCGCCCCGCGCGCACTCTCTCTCTCTCACACACACACACACACACACACACACACGTGCCGACCTGCGCCATACGCCGCCTACCGGCTCGCGGGGGCCTGCATTTCGTGAGAGGGTCTTCTTTTGCATCGCGACGTATAAAAACGTAACACGCGGCGCGCACGCCGCTACCGCATACAATGTCTCCCGACGTCTCTCGAAAAGGGGGTCTCTTTTAGCGAAGCGGGGAGCGGAAAGATGGCGCAGCGACACGGCGTGTGACGTCCCGCCGCCGCGGGGACGCGGCCCGGTCATCGGAATGCCATTCCCAATCGGAATAAGATATAAAACGGCGCGGAGAGTCGATCCTTATCGGCTTTTCTCGTGAGAGGCTTCACCGCGCGGCAGTAAAACCGTACCGGAGCGGTGCAGCCGGGGCGCGGCCAGCCGGGGCGAGGCCGGAGCCGGTCGCATCCCCTCCGCGCGGCCGCACATCACGGGAAAATTCAGACCGCGTCGCCTCGCCGTCCTGCCGGCGGCGTGTGGTGCTCGCCGTGAGAGAAGAGGTCGTGAAGCCGGCCGGCCGCATTAAGTCGTCGGCACAGAAAAGAGAAGCAGCGCCGTTGTGAGACTCGGGAGGAGTCCCGGGCGGGTCCCGCGTTTTTTGCGGAAAACGTAAGACACGGCGCCGATCAGCCTACCGGGGGGAATCAGAGCGGGAAGGACTTGAGAGGAGCGACGGGGACTTCGGCACTCGGAGAGCTGCACGCGGCCGCCACCGCCTGCAGCCCAGCGGGGGTCCTGCAGCCCTGCAGGGCGCGCGGCGTAAAGATATTATTCTGTTTCTCGCCGCCGCCGCCCCGCCGCCGCCCGTTGTCGCGGAATGTCCCTTCCGGTCGCGTCTCCCCTTCCGGTCCGCAGGTCCGGCCCCGCGGATCCGGGAGGTACGCCCCTCCGGACTCGCCGTTGTTCTCCGCGAACAATGCTAGTGTACGGCAGCGCAAAGGTCGGGCGCAGGACCCCGCCGCGGGTGCGTGCGAAACGTCGCGTTTGCGAGTGAGAGAGACAGAGAGAGAGAGAGGGCGGCGACGTGGCTCAGCGGGGGGGGGGGGGCATTAGCGAGCCGGGGTACTAACTGTTAAACTCGCACCAGCCCGGTCAGTTGCAGCGGCTGCACAGCACTGCAGGAGCCCCCCCCCCCCCCCCCCCCCGGCCCCGCCGCTCCGGAGACAGCCCCCGGAGGCACCCGGTGGTGCCCTCTTCGCTCCAGTTTCGGGGGCGTTGCTGACCACAATGTCCCCCCACTCCCCCCCCCCCCCTCTCTCTCTCTCTCTCTCTCTCTGATCTAATTTCGAAGGCGCCCACAAAATCATTCCGATATCGGCAATTCCTTGGACTGCGAGTGAACAAGTATAACCTGGGATAGGGAGGGCGCCACGGCGCCGTATTTATCGAGAGTTACATGTAATTGGCCCCGCCGGCTGCTGGCCGCCGGCAGCTCCCCTCCGCGGCGGGGGCGACGCTCTCGGAGGGGAGGCGGAGGGGGGGAGGTATCGGAGGCAAACTTTCGGAAAATGACGGACACCAGCCGAGGATCCAATAATAGCCCATTGTCATGCCGGTGCGCCTCTCATAGCGCGCTCCGCAAAGTTTGGGCAAAAGTCTGCATAATGACGGTCCGGTCGAGGGGACAGACAGCGAGAGAGAGAGAGAGAGAGAGAGGGGGGGAGGGAGAGGGAGGCAGGGATGTACCAGAGACAGGAGTGGACATCCAGCGACCCCATCGGGAAGCCTCCCGCCGACGGAAGCCGTAGGAACTAGCCGACCCCTCGCTTGATAAGGCTGAGGCGTGTAATCAGCCGATTCCGTCGGGGAGCGATGCCGGACAATTTGCGTCCCCAATAATACGTTTTCGTCCATTGCAAGGGAATGGTCCGAAATCCCCCCCCCCCCCCGCAGTTGTTCCGGCGCGCACCGAGGGAGGGCGCGCGAGGCCAGGCCGCGCTGCTCCCCCGCGCCGCCGCGGAGTACACCTATAATTAATAATTTACCAATTTATGGAGGGCGCCGCGAGACCTGAGCCAAGTTTTGGTACGGGCAGGCACATTATGGCGGGGATTTAAAATGACTTAATCCGCCCAATTCGTGAGAGAGAAAAAAATTGGATGCGGGGCAGAAAGGGAGAGTGAGTGAGTCAGATATAGTAGGAGTGAGAGAGAGAAGGACGGGGGGTGGGGAGCCGGGGAGTGGGACAGAGAGAGAGAGAGACGCGGTGGTGGTGATGGAGTGGCCGCCATTCATTTGGCCGGGTCGGTGCGTACTAATGGTGCACTGGCGTTATCTGATGGACCGGATGGACTGTAGCGGCTGACAACCCCCGGCCCGGCCAGGGGAGAGAGGGCCGTGCGGCGCGGCGCCGTGCGGAAACGCTGCCGCTGCACCACCTGTCAGGCCGCGCCCGTCTCTCTCTCTCTCCCTCGCACAGACGCCAGCTCTGGCTGCGAGCTTGACAGAGACAACGAAAAATCACGGCGGTGGGGTGGAGCAGGGCGGGCAGGGAGGGGGGGGGGGGGCGGGCGTGTGCCATGCAGATTGTGTGAGGGTCTGCTGGGCCCCAATCGGGTTGTAAGGATTAACGAAAGTCGGCTGGGGAGAAGGGGTTGCGGGGGAGGTTTGAGCGGTGAGGGTGGGAGTGGGGGGGGGGGGGGACTCACTGAGCAACTTCGACGGGGACGGAGAGAGAGAGAGAGAGAGAGAGAGAGAGAGAGAGAGAGAGAGAGAGAGAGAGAGAGAGGCAGAGCGAGAGAGAAAGGAGAGGAGACACGACTCGACGGTCACCTAAAGGAAATAACGCCCAGCGCCGCTTAATTATTTTTAACGAATAAACGAGTCACCCACCGCGGCGAATAAGGAAAGCATGAGGGAATGAGGGGGGGGGGGGCAGAAAGGGGGGAGAGAGAGACAGAGGAAATTGAATTTCGGCCACGGCCATCGCGTCTGGTGTCTGCCCGCGTCCGTGTCGCCGTGCGGGCCCGCCGCCCGGGTTGAGTTGTCGAGGAGGGAGACATTAATTTCGGTGGCAATTAACGGCGTCACACGTCTCGCCTCTGTGCCGCCGCTGTGCCACGGCTGACGCCGTGCTGAGGCGTTGGCTGACGCCGTGCTCAGGCATGGCTGACGCCGCCGTACGGCGGGTACCCTTCGCTGCCCCCGCTCGCTGTGTAGTCTCGCCTCGCCCGCCGCCACCCTCCCCCAGGTGCGGCGGGATCAGCACAGAGGGAGGGGTGGCGGGGGACGATTGGTAGGATCTGCTGCCGGGATCAGATGCCTTCCTCATTCAATTACGAGCCCCGGCCCGCCACTCCCCGCTCTGCATCCGCCATCAGCGGCGTGAACCCCCGGGAGCCGCACCGCCGCACCGGGGGAGGGCTGGCTGGCCGGTTAGAGTTGTTCCAGGACGGCCGCCGCCGCCGCGGCCGCGGGCGGCAGCGGGGCCGCCGCCTGCCGCTGGACAGCGTTGAAACTGAGACAGCTGGAGCCCGCGATGTCCTGTGAATAATGAACTACGGCCTAATCCCTTTGCCTAATCCGCCTGAACTTTCTGTCGCAGGTACGTTCGAGTTCGGGTGCCCTCGGAGCGGAACAGGCACCGTGAGTACGTCACTGGAGCGGGACCGCGGCGGGGCCGGGCGGCGCACGGCACGGCGGGGAGCAGCCATTGTGATGAATACACCATGAAGCGGCCTGACCATTTGACCCGTCGCCCGGAGCGCAGGGCGTGGTGCGGTGCGGCGGCGGGCAGGGGCTTCGGCCGTCCTCCGGCAGTGCCCCGGCAGTGCCCCGGCAGGGCCCCGGCAGGGCCCAGGCCTGCCGGCCCAGGCCACCCTCTAGGTGCCGTAAATGCGAATTTAATTGGTTTACTGGCCGTTGTGCCGTCCAGCCAGGGCCCTTGGCCAGCCCTCTGAGCGCTGAAGCCATGAATGTCTCTCCTCGAACGTGGCCCGCTAGACCGCTCGCCCGACCCGTCCGTCCGTCCAGCCCGACGGGGACAGCTCAGGGCTGCGCCGCGCTGCGGGCTGTGGGCTGTGGGCCCGGCCCGGTCCCCGCCGGGGTGTAAAAGGGTTTGCCTATTTACCGTGCAGTAACCCGGTCGGGACGAGGCGGGCCGGGTCGTTCCGATGATCCGGTCGTTGTCGTCGCTACGGCTTTCCGTCTCAGTTCCCTGACGGCGGCGGCGGCGGCGTCCGCTGCCGCGTCCGTGTGTTCAGAACGAGTTTGAAATGTGACTCAGCTCTGTGGGCGTGCATGTGTCCTCGCCGCGGCGCTCGTCTCGTTATCGGCGCTGTTTTCGCACTCCGTCGCTCCGCGGGAGAGGGCGGCCGGCGGACGACTTGTCACACCGGGCGATAGCGCTTAGGCAGCGCGGCCGGCGAGTGGGGGAGTGGGGGCTGACGGGCACGTCCGGGCGTGCAGTCTGCGCACGGCGGTCACTCCGGCCCTCCGGCCCCTCCAGCCCCTCCGGGGATGATGATGGAGGCGGTGATGGCGGGCCCGGCGAGCCCTAGCCGCGCCCACCCTCTGCTCCGCACGCTCTAAGCGCCAATTTGCCAGCGCCAATAAAATGGTTTAGTGTGTTGGATCGCTTAATTCGGATCGGCGAAACGGACCCGCCCCGGAGGAGGGTCCCGGCTGGCAGAGCGCCTCGGCGGCGGCGGCGGCGATGACGGCCGGGGTCTGCGCGGTGCCCTTGCTGGGCGCGTGCGGGCCGCCGTGCAGGGTAGGCCGGCCCGCGGCACGCCGATGCCGCCGCCGTCCCCGCGGCCGCGCTGTAAACCCGTCCCCGCGGCCCCGTGAAAATGTACCTGCTGATTTATGGGCGGCCCCTTACAGCGCGTCGCTGGACAATAACAACAACTACGACTGCCTCCCCGGGACGGCTGGGGACGCCGCCGCCGCCGCCGGCCGCCGGCGGGGCTGTGAGGCCGGGCCGGCGACCCTCCGCGGGCCCTCGCCGGCCGAGCCGCGCGCCCCGCCCGCGGGCGTGCGGAAAGGACAGGGGCGTTGTCGTTACACCATAAACCAATTACCTGGCGGCGGTGGTCGTCACAGCCGACAGCGCGGGCTGAGGTAACTAGGCGGGACGGCGGGACGGCGGGACGACGGGAAGCGCGCTCTCGCATCGCGAAACGCCAAAAAGCCCCGCCGCGCCGCACCGCACCGCGTCTCCTCCTTGTCCGGACTGCAATATTTTAACCCGATTTTACGCCCGCGCCGTAAATCATCGCCCCGATTATTCTGGTCTCGTGGGTGATATATTGGCGATGGCGTGCGGGGCGCGGCGGGGCGCAGCGCGCTGCTGCAAGCCATGCGCTCGCCGGCTGCCGCCGCCGCCGCCGCCTGCTTCCCTGTGGGTGGCTTGCGGATGCGTCCAGGGAAAAAAGCCATATTGAGCAGCGCGGTGCAGCGGCAGCGGCAGCTTCCCTCTCCGTCGGCTCGTGCCGTGCGAGGCGTTGGCGCGGCTTGGTCGTGTTCGGACGCGGCGCCGCCTGGTCTGCCTTCTGTCAGTCGTGCTGTACGTACCGTATCGGGCTGCCGGCATGACGTCAGGCTCCGCCGCGCTCCAGGGCTCCGGGGGCTCCCGGCTATGTACCCGGGGCCCGGGGGCCGGGGGGCGGCCACTTGCAAACACAGCTCGCGCGCGCGTCCCAATCTCAGCCCTCCGAGCGCCCCCGGCCCGGCCCCGGCCCCCCGCCGCCCCCACACGCAGCGGCTCCGACACTCCCGCTGCAGCGCAGCGGCAGCCGGCACCTCTTACACATGGCCGCGAGCGGGGTGCGACAAATTGGCGCCGAGTTTTTCGTCAGATAATTGCCCGTCCCGCCGCGCGCCAAAAAGTCCTCTACTCGCTGTAAAACGCCCGGCTCCGGAGCAGTGTGTGTGTGTGTGTGTGTGTGTGTGTGCCGTGACGTCATCACACCCTCAGAGGATCACAGCGGCGTCACACGCGGCAGCTCGGCGCGGAGTGAGCGGACCGGATATGTCTGTCAACAATTTTCCCGCGGGATTAATAATCTCATATCGACCGAATGCGCCGAGGATGTACCACCGACACGGACGCGGCTGGCGGGCGGCGGCGGCATGGCGAATGCACGGGGAGATGACTCGGTGTGTGAAATAATGAAATGAGGGTGGCGGGAGCGTCGGGCCCTTTATCCCGGGGCTCGGCTGCGCGGCCGCCACCGCTCCGCTCGGCCCCCTCCAGTGATGACGCCTAAATGAGAGGGACATGTGTGTGGGGCGCTCAGCGCTCACGTCTGGCGCGCCGCCCAGTGACACCTATACTTTTTGCTAATGACTCGTCATTTCCGATCGTACGCGCCCAGTCCCGGCCTCCCCTCCCCTCCCCTCCCTCCCCTCCCCTCCTCTCCTCCTCTCCCCTCCCCTCCGCTCCTCTCCCCGCCGACGGGAATGCGATCACCACCGCCGCCGCCGCGCATCATGTGATGGGGCCAATAAAGGGGTACACGGAGAGTGGAAATACCTCCAGCAGTCCTTATTCTCCCTTTCGGCATTTTTTTCTCCGTATCCGATATTATTATTATTTAGTTGCAAAAGGTGTCGTCGTGCGCGATCAACGCTGGCGAGAATAAAACGTGAATCATTGACGGGGGTGTAACGCAACACGCACGCACCGTGCCCTAGCTCGCCCGACATTCTTGGCAGATCTCTTCTGCGGCCTCAGAATAGCAGTTTATATTGAAGGGTGAGGCAGGCAAGGCGGTGGCGGTGTGGTGCACACCGCGCCGTGGCGTGGCGTGGGTGACTCAGTGTGTGTGTGTGTGTGTGTGTGTTGTCGGCATGTCGTCGGCCCGTGCCGCGCGTGTTGGCGGTGCCGGTGATGCACAGCGGATGCCTATACACAGCAGCTGGTCTAACCGGGGCGTAACTTGGGATTAGCATTCCTCAACGTCAGCCCGGGAGGTGAGGTCCGTCCGGGTCCGGCCCGGCCTCACCTTGCCTGCCGAACGCTAACCTACAGCAAACGCGCGCGCGCGCACACACACACACACCAACACGCACGCACACACACACTCGCGCGCCGAGACACGGCTCCACTCCGCCCGAGCTCCGCCGCCGCCTGCTACTGGGTTATCATTTCCATACTGAGCAGCACCAGCTGACAACCCGAGCAGCCGACATAGTGCGTCGTGTATTTGCGGATAGGGAGTATAAGCCCGCGTGCGTGAGTGTGTGTGTGTGTTAACGGGTCGCCAATTTACTGCCTCAAACACACATGCCCTCACACAGTGGCCGTGCGCATAATCGGTTTTACATTATTTGCAGTGACTGTCGGTCGGATCGTGTGTATACGTGTTTGCGACCCCCTTCTGCAGCCTCTCCGCCGCTTGTGCCGCGCTGCCAAGGTCGGGGCAGAGAAGAAGGAGGGTGGGAAGGGGAGGGGAGGGGGTTGTCGTGCCTCCTGCTGTTTTCTTTCAGCGGGGAGGCGGGCGGAGCGGAGCAGTATGGCGTGAGCCGGCGGAATCGAGTTAGGACGGCGTGCGAACCCTTAAGATTGGGGGGCGAGGCAAGCCGGGGGCGGCCGGGGGCGGCCGGAGCGTAATGACACGAGACATGCGCCTCGTTCCCAGTGAGCCCCGGCGGGCCGTCTGCAGGCCCTGGCTGCTGGCTGGCAGGGCGGGCTGCGGTGCCTCGCCGTGACCATCACACATCCGCGGCACACACCGCGCGGCCCGCCCCGGCTGCCCCGGCACGGACGGCGGCGGCCCCCGCGGAGGTGAGAGGGTGCTGCGCGCCGCGCGGCCACCCCCGGCCGCCGCCCGCCGCCCCCCGCCGCCCCCCGGGCCGCCCCCGGCTGTGTGCAGCGGGAGTCCGAAATGGACACACACTCTCGGGGTGCCCCGCCCCCAGCGCGCCCGACAGCAGCGCCCTGCCCAGCGAGAGCGGCCAATTGAATATTCCAGTCACGCCGCCCTCCGCCCTACGCTCCAGGCGACTCCAGGCGACTCCGGGCGGCGGCGGTGGTGGCGCCAGCCCCTGCAGCCTCCGGAGCTCTCGGACCCCCCGCCGCGCCGCGCGCGCCCACTCTCACCCCGACAATCTCCACTTCACCAACACATCGCCCATCCATCTTTCTATCTCTGTGCCCGCATCTATCCGTCCATCTCGCCATCCAACTATCCATCCCTCCACCACCTATCCGCGGGGCCACACGCGGCTCGCCCCGCCGCCGCTGCAATGAAAAGACACTCTTGCAGCGCCGCGCGGCGTCCCGGGCTGCCCCCGCTCTGAGCTGCCGGCGCTGCCATAGGTCCGCACGCTGCAACCGGGGACGCCTTTGTGCACGGACGACACAACACACACACACACACACACACACGCACGTATTCACACACACGCGGCTCCCATACACAGCCTACTTAACTCTGGCTGCCTCTTCTTCTTCTTATGGTGCGCGCTTCGGAGAGCGCCGGCGCTGCTGTCGCCACCATATGAAAAGCGTCGTGGGAACGTATATGTGCGTCCATTAAAGCAAGCCGTTCGGAGGAGGTCGCTCTGCGTCTGCAATTACTCTTGTGGGGCACGCCGAGGACGCGCCGCGGTCTCCTCGCGGCGGGGCGAGGCGAGGAGTCATGAAGTGAATTAGGCAACCGACCCGCCGCCACCCCCGCCAGCGAGGGTCACGCCACGACGTAAGAGGCGCCCGCTCCGCGCAGCGCCGCGTGTCCCTGATGGAGTGCTCCATGTACGGCGCGCGTCCAGCCGCCGTCCAGCCGTCCGCACGCGGAGAAGACGCTGCCCTGAAAAAGAAAACTCGGAACGGGCGCCCGCCCCCCGCGCCTGCGGATGGTGGGGTAGGCCAGCCCGCACTGCACGCATGCGCGCACAAGCCCGGCTGCCTACCCGGCAAGGCGCCATGCGCAGCCGAGGACGTGTGTGAATTAGCGATGTCGGTACGGCGACACGCCGACGGCGGCCCCCCGTCCCCGCGGTCCAAGAGCAGCGGAGGGCTTCCGCGCGCGGTGATGGGCTGGCCTGACCTGACGACCCGCGGACACCGTCCGGGGCCTCTGCCACCCCCACCGGCTCCCCGGGGACGCCGTCGCCGTCCTGGCCGTCCGCGCGGCCGGGGTCCGAGGCCGCGGGGTCCGGGGCCGCGGTGGCCGGCCTCGTCCCAGGAGAGGATTACCCCGCCGCCGGCAATAAGGCTGCAGTCCCGGTAACGGCTGCAGCCCGCGGCGGCGGCCGGGTCAGGATTACGGAGGCACGTAAACATCGGGCCGGGTCCCCGGGATGAGGCCTGCGGGGGAGGTCTCCAAGACGTGAGATGTATAGGAGCGCCGGGAGGTGCGGCCCGCCCTCGGCGCCGCCCTGGCCTGCCATATACCGCTCGCCGCCCGGTCCCGCCGGGGCCCTTCGCTCCGCGTCCTCTCCTGGCAGAAGTTGGGCGTTGCGCTGCGTACATGCGGCGGCGGCGCGCGGCCGTGCCGCCGTGCGGCCATCAGTCATGCAGCACGGGGGAGGCGAGGCGGGGAGCGGGCCTGAAAACACACTTCGACGGGGTGCGGCCGCGGCCCTCTGCGGCCGCGCTGACCGGCACAACGGGCCGGCCAGGCGGAGACAGTTCCGGAGGCCGGAGCTCGTGGACAGCCCGGGCCGACGTCGACGCTGCCGTTGCGCCGCCGTGTGCGCGCCGCTCGCGGCCGCGGCCCGGAGAACGGAAAGCGGCCACAGCGGCAGCAGCTGTGGTCTCGAACCATTAATCTGCTGTCCCGTCTTGTCAGCGCTTACAGCGCACTCTGCCGGGGCCCCGGGCCGGACCAGCGGGGACCAGCGGGGACCAGCGGGGACCAGCGGCCAGTGTTACCCGGACACAAGCGACACAGAACCAGGGCGCGGCCGAACTTGAGGGAGAAGGGGGCCGGCGAAAAAAAAAATAATTCCGAGAGTCCGCGTGTGGTTTTGGCCGAAGGTCACGAGGTCAACAAACGGACTCGTCGAAACGTTTAGCCCCCTCCTCTGTTCTGTATGCGTAGGCCTGGACCCCTCTCCTCGTACAGTGCGAGGAGGATAGGAAGACAGACGGAGATGGCATGATAAGGGTGGAGAGAGACAGAGAGAGAGAGATACAGTGATGGGGGAGGGGGGTGGTCTGGATCACCAAACCGGGAGTGGATCTTCTCTAGAAGATTGATTCTGGTCCCTGCGAATCCCTCTCCTTGTTCGGAAAGGTGGCACTGCTCGGCGCGCGGCTCCGGCAGGGCGGCGGGGCCCGGCGCGCCTCGGCTCGCCGCACCGCCCCGTCTCGGGGGATGCACGCCTTGCGCGCACGCGGCCCGCCGCCGCCGCCGCCACCCCCCGCCGTGCCGCAGAGTGCCCAACCCACCGCCCCCTGAATTGGACGCAGCCCGGCCGCGCGGAAAGCGATTGTCTTAATCTGTGAAATGGCCGCGCGCACTCGCGTAATTCAAGCCGTTGCGTCGTCTTTCGCATTTGTTGCGCGAGCGGCCCTCCTGAGCGTCGTTATTAGGAGCGTTCGGCGCAGCGCCCCCGGCGGAGGCCCCCCCGCGGAGTGTGCGTGTGTGTGTGTGTGTGTGTGCCGCAGTCTTCCCACCCCTCAGCCGCACGACCGAGCAGCGCCCCGAGCGGCCTGCCTGCCAGCGGCTCCTGCGGCTCCTGCGGCTCCACCGGCCTCGCAGCCTATGATGGCCTCCTGGTAGCGCGGCTCATCTCTATCCGTGTCGTGCGCGCGCTCGCGTTTGTGTGTGTGTGTGTGCGAGTGTTAGTTTAGGCCGAACACGCGGCGTGTGGAATCGCTGTGTTGCGTGGTAGGCGAGGCGGATCGTGCCACCCATTCGTCTTCCTCCCGGACGGAGCGGCAGAGTGGGGTGGGGAGGGGAGGAGGGGCGGGGGGGGGGGGGGGGGGGGTGCGCACTCCAGCCCACCACCACCACCACCACAGGCCGCCCCTTTGGCGCGTTGGCGGCGTGGCGTGTGGCGTCTCCAGGGTGAAGGTTGCGGCCTCGCCTTGTGGATCAGTACGGAGAGAAGAAGAGTGCGTCCGACGGGCGAAACGGAGGCGGAGACGGAGGCGGAGACGGCGGCGGGGAGACGCTAGACGCGCACAAATAGCGGCGGGCAGGCGGAGAGTTCGGCGGGGCCGCGCCGCTCGCGGGGGCCGCCGCTGGCCGGTGACTGGTTCTGGGAACGTGCATGTCGTCCGTCGGGGTCGGGTCAGGTCAGGACGGGGGCGGAGGGGCGGGGGCCGGGCGGGGCCGCAGACCGCATCGCAGGCTGCCGCCGCCGCCGCCGCCGCCGCTTCGGGATGATCTGGCCAGCGCTCTGCACGGCATGCTGCTGCAAGGGGAGGCCGGGGCCGGTCTTGCTGTCGCGTTTATTATTTAGTTCCGTCACGTGCCTGTGTTTGGACGGGACGCGGCCTGGCAGTGGCCCCCGTCTCCGCCCCCCGCGTCCGCCGCCGTCGCCGCCGTCACCGCCCCGGCCGGCGGCACACGCCGGGGCATTACAAATGGGGATGGAGTGGAGCGGAGGCCTTCGTTAGGCCGCCGGCAAACACGGCCTCCATCATGACCCCCGTCACCGCGGAGCCGCGGGGGGTCCGGGGCGCCTGGCAGTGCACCTTGCCGTGTCTGGTGGCGGCCCCCGCGCTGCGGAGCCTGCGGTGCGGGCCGCTGCCGCCGTCGCCGGTTCGAAGCGCTAACTTTGCACGGCTTCATGCGGGCTGTCCAAGACGCCGAGCCGAAATCCCCCCCGGGCCGGCGGCGGCCCCGGCGGCGCAGCCCGGCGGGCGGGGCCGCTGTCTCCCTTTCACACCCGCACATCCTGTATCACTCGGCCGCGTCACAAGCCCTCCGAGCGGGGCTGGCGGCTGGCGGGCTGGTGGGCCCAGGGGCGCACAAGAGAGCTTCCTGTCCCCGCGCCCCTCCGCCCCTCCGGCCCGTCGGCCTCCTGCGGCCCCCGGACCTCCTCCCTCCCCTCCACCTCTCCGCTAATACGATTCCTTCTCCTTGGCTGGATGTGTTTTCAATGGTCCGCCACCCCGGGGGGCACAAAGGTGACGCCCGGGCCGCGAGGTGAGGCGCTGGCCGGGAGGGGGGGGGGGGGGGCGCAGGGGAGCGAGGGGCGGAAGGGGAGCGGAGAATTTTTTTCGGGACAAGGCTGGAAATAGGAGCGCGCTGCCACCCCCGGCCGACGACGCCGCGATCCGACCGCTGAGGGGTGAGGGGGGGGGGGCGGATCTCGCTTCGGCGCTGTGCGCGGCCGCGGCTCTCCAATTTATTATCTTCCATTGTTTGCCTGGCACACCGGACACAAACATTCCCTTCCACGATTCCTCTCCCGCGTTCGTGTATCTCTCTTCCTTTTTTTTTATATCAAACTTGCCACCCCGACACGTGCGACGCCGCGGCTGCCGCCGGCCGCGGCCGCGGTCTGCACCGCCTTGATGCGCGCACTCCCCCGCCGGCATTATCCGCCGGCCCCATTCCTCGGGGCTGTCTGTCCATCTCTCTCCCGCACCAGCTGAAGGCCGGCGGCGGCGGCACCATCTGGCCGCGTCCTCCTCCTCCTCCTCTCACGCGATACGCACTGCTTGCGAATCCAATTTCTTGATTCTTTTCCCTCCCCTCCCCTCGTTCTCTTATTATCCAAAGTGTCCCTGTTGTTGCGCTGCTTAAGGCGCTGTAGCATCAGGGGCGTACGCCGCGTGCGCCGCCGCCGCCGCCGCCGCCCGGCCCTGGATTGCAATCTTTACTTTTGGAATTGCAATCGCCCCGCTACGAGCCGCTGTCTGGTGCGGCAAAGTGGTCGTTGGCGTTGCACGGGACGGACGTGGGCGCGCCGGGGCCCGGGGCCCGGCGGCTGGGTCCGGCCGCCGGGGTCCACGGGCTGCAGCAGGCCTAGCGCAGCCCGGGGCAGGAGGGGAGACCCCGTCCTGCTCAGAGACAAAAAAAAATAAATACGGCTATGTCACCATTACGTTTGGACAACGAGAACGGCCCTTGAAGGTTGTCGTAGCTCAAGGAAAATGGAGTGCGGCCGCGCGCCTGCTGCCCCGCCGTGGCCCGGAGCCCCCGCGGTGCCCCGCCGGACGAGCCCTGGCCGTCGTGCCCCGTCGCGGCGCCGGGCCGCGTCACCAGCCTTTTACTCCCGACACGCCGACGCGCCGCCGCTCCGGCCCCGCGTTGGTCGCGTGCACGCCTGGCGACGCTCGCTGCTCGCCCGCCCCTTAATTTGCCGACAGAATCAGACCCATCATGTGCATGAGGCAACATCGTCGCGCGCGGCCCTTGCTGTGTGCGAGAACCCTTTCCGTCCTTTCATGTCCCTTTCGCCTCCCTCCCCCGCGGCTCCGCGCTCCGCGCCCCGCAGCCCCCCGCCCCGCCATACCGCGCGGCCCGCGTCCCTCGTGGCCTGGCACGCTTCCCCTGCCCTCTATGCTCTATGACAACCGCCCCTCACGCAAAATGGAAATTACAGGATAAACACGAGATCGTGCTGTCTGCAACACTGGCCGGCCGGGAACACCGCGGTGGTAGCGCGCCGTGGTGCTGGCCGTGGTGGTGGTGGCCGTGGCGGCGGCCGTGGCGGCGCCCCGCTGGACACTGTTATTCTACCGCTGCGGGATGAGGGCTGCCTGAGCCAGGAATCCTTGTGTTTTGCCCGCCCCAGTAGGCCGATGGTCGGCCGGCCGGCCGGCGGTTGCGATTCTGCCGCGCAAAGTTTACATTATGACGCTGACCTCTTGAACGTTCGCCGCGCGAGCGGGGAACAAGAACAACGCTTGCAGACGCAGTAAATGGCGGGGCGGATTGAGAGCGCCGTGTCCCCTTCGGTCCCCTTCACCGCCGCCGCCGCAGCGCGCGCGCGGCGCGCGTCTTGCTGTACCAGCAGAGCTGTTGCCTTATTTAGGGAGAATGCGACTTAATTAAATAGAGAACTCTCCGCCCCGATTAATCTTGCGCTCGGCGGCGACGTTCGGGAGTCGATGCACCCGTTCCGCTCTCCACTTATTCCGTCCCCAACGGACCCGGCACGGAAATGCCATGTCGTCTCGTCGTGTCGCCGCCGCCGTATTTTCTACGGAGGGGAAAAAGGATTCTCGGGCCCTATTTATTCGTTTCTACCCGTGTAGTACAGTACTTTCCCCCGCGGAAAGCAGAGTACAAGGCCCTCGCTGTCAGCGGTTATCAAAGCCGTGTACTGCCAGTGCTGCCTCCGCCGTCGCCGCCGCGTTTCTCTCCGCACCCCCCCCCCCCCCCCCTGCGGCGGGCCGCGGCAGGCGGCAGGGCTGGCAGGGCCGCATTCGGTGGCAACAGATTGCTTGTTTGATGAGAACGTCGGCTGGACGCGCGCTCCGACGAAAATACGTCATTTCGTGGAAAAGCCCGACACGGCACAACAGGGGCGGCGCCGCGGCGGCACGGCACGAACGTTGTAACCGGATCTAGAACTCCTTGAGGGGTACTGCAGCAAGGAGTATCTCCACCGTAGGCATGAGCCAACACGGGACCAGCCGAAACTCTCGCTGGCAGGTGCGCCACGACCCCTAGCTACGCCCGCGAAGATACTCCCTGTCGCGGCACCCCATTCCGATCGCGCGACAACGGGTGCGTTTCCCGTTTGCCACGGCAGATTGATGGGTATTTTGCTGGCGACGAGAGGCGCCAATCGGACTTCTTGTGTTTGGACTGACGGCCGCGCGGCGCGCTGCTGCCGCGTGCCCGATCGATGCCCCGCCGCCCGCACACCTCCCTATACTCCTTTCCGGCGGGATGGGATACATAGCCGGCCGTTTTAATAACGCTGCCATTACGGGACTTAATGCGAGCGCCACACTCATACGCACACACACACATACACACGCACACTGTTGTAATGGATTACGCCAGGCGGTGGAACTGCCTGTGAAAGCAATGCCCGGGCCGCGTGTGTGACATCACGGATGTGACGGCGCAGAGCATATGAGATATTTCTCGGTCCGCCGAGTGCGTGTGCGTGCGCGCGTAGCCTGTGTGTGCGTGTGTGTGGGTGGTCGGATGCGCGTGCGCGCGACGACAAATAACGAGAGACGGAGAGGGGTAAGGGGGGAAAGCAAAAGGCCTGGGCATGAAACATATTTTCGGGCAATTACCAAACTGTCGTCTAAGAGTATGAAAAGTACGATCTGCGCCGCGAGTGCCGGCCGCATTTCTCATACCGCACACACGGGCCGGCCGTCGTGCGCGGCGCCGTCACGCAGCTGTCACGCCTTAATAGCCGTCACGCGGCATGTGCTGTGCTGCGCATGTGAGACCCTCGGCGGCCCTTTGCTGGCCCTCGGCTGTCGGTGCGCGCAGCCAGCGCTGTCGGCACGGACGCATGTCGTCGCGGGCGCGCCGCGCTCCGAATCAATCCGGTCGCTGCCGTCCGTTTCCCTCCCCCACCTGCCCGCGCACCCGCCGCCGGCACACAGCGACACGGCAGCGCACGCTGTGTGTGTGTGTGTGTGTGTGTGTTGTGTCGTCTGCTATCCGGCACATCGTGTGTGCGTGCGGCAGCTTTTACTCGGCGCGGGATGTCAGCGGCAACCCCTTTCTGCCGTTACATCACACGGCAACATCGCCGCGTCGCGGGTGTGGCTTCCCCGGAAACGAATATAAATATGCTATCTGCGTCGTTTGGATAATTCCTTGGAAGCGCGCGCCGCCCCGACACGTGACGTGACACGTGTCGTGACACGTGTGGTGCGGCTCCTCCGCACGTAAAACACGGCGCCGCGCCGCTAGATAATTCGGGCGCGTTGAATTAATTCGGCAGCGCGCCGCGCCGTATTTACCCCGCGCCGCGCGCGCGCTAGTTTGTCAAACTAATTGTCGATGGATTACCACTCGAGTCGAAGCCCGCGGGGCGCAAACACCGCCGCCGCGGCCGCGGCCCGGCGGCAGAGGGCGGCACGGCGACAGCAGGGTGCGGCTCGCGTGCGCCGCGGCAGCAGCGAGGGACCCGCCGCCCGCCCGCCGCGCCCGTCCCGGATGTCACCAGCTCATCACCGGGAATCGCTTGCGATCGGGAAATGCGCCACTTATATCGGGCGCCGCGTCGCTGCACAGATGGCAGCGGGGCGGCGGCGGCGGGGCGGGGGTCGGAGCCATCATGACGAAGACATGCACGCCGGCCGGGGACTCGCGTCCTTGTGTGTCGGGGCCCGATATTTAAATTATCGTGTGGGCCAGCCGGGCCGGAATAAAAGCACGAGATAAAGAAATGCGACTGGAAGAGTCAGTGCTTCTGGCGGGTGCCGCGTCCCCGCACCGCGCGGCGCCGCCCGGCACGCACCCCGGACACCGCGGGCCACGCCCAGCCCCGCTAATCTATTTATCTGAGGATATTTATTTCGTTTTATGAGGAGTTCGCGTGTCGTCAAGTGGTCCTAATGAGTGCCATACGTCATTGAGGCGGGGAGGGTGAAAGGCGAGAGGGAGAGAGAAAGAGAGAGTCGCTGAAATGCCCCTCGCTGTGCGTGCGAGTGAGTGAGTGTGTTTGGGCTGGCAATTCCGCGCGCTCTTAGCTCCCCCTCCGGGACGGCTGCGGCGGTGCGGCGGTGCTGTGACAGCTGTTTTACAGGCCGTTGGTTCGGGCGGGTCTCGTCACGGTATTGCAGTATTGACACACAAGCACTCACACACACGCACACGCCCACACACGCACACAAAATGAGGGGCATGCATCTCCAAAGTGTATCCTCTACAGGACGCGAATTTTCACCAGTCGGTGCGCGCGTTCTTATTACACGTTCGATAGGGCTAGAGCCCGCGGCCCCGCGCGCTCCACATTCTCCGTGCACCCGCTCCCCTCACGCCTCGCGGTGAAAATTGATAGCAAATGTGTTCTAAATTGGTTCCCCGCGGCGGCGGCGGTGGCGGTTCCTGGGCCCTGCACTGCCGTGCGGCCTGCCCGACATGGGCTCTGCCACAGGTCTTGCCACGAGCCACACGGGCCGCGGGGCACCGCGTCAGCTCATGTCACTTCGGCGTAATGGCAGTTTGATTGCTGGCAAGGGCGAATCGCCTGTCCCGCTCGCAGACGGCCCTGCTGTCCCCGGCCGCCACCGGCTGCCCCCGGCCCCGCGATACGCCGTGCCCCCTGGCTCCGCGGGCTCCTACCATACAGTCTGCAGGCCGGAATAACTCTTATTGGGAGTGGCTGGCTGGGTGGCGGGTGGCCGTGTTGCTCGCGCTGCTCCCGCTCCCTCTCCAGGGCCTGCTTGGGGCTGAGCCAGATAGGGGCGCCGGCTCCCCGCCGCGGCACGCCGGGAAACGCCGGGGCCCCGCTGAATATACATTGCCTCGCGGGTGTCTTGTTTCGTCAATGAAGCCCCCGTTGGCCCCGCTGCAGCTGCGTGTCGCTCCGAACGGATCGCGCTCCGAGGCGGGCGGGGGCCGCCGGGGGCCCGCTGGGGGGCGCCGCGCCGCTCGGCTCCGATACCAGCTCCCCTGTTTCCTCTCGGTAGCTGTACCACCTCACCACACGCAAAACAGACACCGTGGATTTTTACGGAACGCGCGGACACTTTCGATTTTTTTTTCGTTGCTGTTTCTGACGCGCGCGCCTGTGTGTGTGTGTGTGTGTGCGCGCGCACGCACCCGGATGGCCCGGAGGCCCGGAGGTGTCGCGGGCAGGTGGAGGAGGCGGGCGGAGCCCCGATCCCCGGCGGCCGTGCGGCGGTCATTTGGTCAGTTCGGTTCGTCTTTGCCCGGCCGGGGCACCTCGCACCGGACTCGGTTTTTTTGCTCATTAGACAGCGGTAATGACGGCTTTTCGGGGGTCCGGCCGTCTGGTGCGGGCCCGCCGGAGTCGGCCGCCCCGGAGGCCGCACGGAGGCCGGCCGCCGCAGCCCGCGCCCTCCGCAGCCCGCTTACGCCCGGCCCCGCGCCTAGCCAAGTGGATTAGGGGCCCGCCGGGTGGCGGGGCGGTGTGTGCGCGCACTGTGTAATTAGAACGGCGCCCAAAGAAAGCGGAGTTTAGTTAGAGGAGGAGGGAGCGGGCGCAAAAAAAAAAATTGGAATTGTCGGGCCGAAGAAATGAGTCACGTGTGCTGCGGCGAAGCTGCCAGCCGCGCTGCAGCAGCTGCCGAGACGCACATGCGTCGGCGGGAAACCGCAGGCCGCGGAGGGTGCCGGAGCGTGCGTGCTCGCCGCCGAACCAGCCGAACCAACCGGGAATCCTGACCGGCAGCCAGCAGCCGTCGTAGGCCGTCGGCGAGGCCGTGGACGACGCCCATCCATCACCTGACGTCCTCGGCCAGCAGGGCCTTGGCCACCAGCGCGCGGCCCCGGAGCGTGGGTGGGCGCCGACAGCGTCACGGCAGCGGCGGCGCAGGCACCGCAGACAGCGCCTCCCGTGCGGCTCCGCAGACGCTTCCCAACTTACGGCAGAGGAGATTTGCATCTGTATAATTGCTGGTGTAATGACTCTGTCGCCGCGGCAGCAGCAGCAGCCGCGACCCCTACCCCCCAACAACGAGACGCGCAGGCCGAAGGCCAGCGCAGGCCGCCACGACGAATCGATACCCGCCCGAGTATTCTCCTCCAAGTTGTTCCTCCTCTTCTCTTCACCGCCCCCGTGATTGCAGCGTTCGCACTGATTGTGCCGCACCGACCGGCCAACTCTGCGAATGGACCACGTGTATCTGTCACACACCGCGAACGCCATGAATGAGTAAAGACGAGGAAGAGACGCCCGCCCGTCCCCGTGTTCCGACGAGATACTCGGAGCTCGACCCATCCGCCCGCTGTTGTTACGACGATGCGGGGCAGGAAGGGTTGCGTATGCAGACTCTGTCCTTCACGCGGCGGGGTGGTCGAGATCCGAAAGCGCTCTCCGCTGGTAATTAGTTTATTACACGGTACGTTAGACACCTCCCTCTAATGTCTCTGTGCCGGCCAACACGAAAGGGGACGGCTGCGGCGGGTGGCACAAGGCGGCGGGGGGCGTCGCCCGCTGCACGACCCGGGACGGGGCATTGTAATGACGGCGGCGGTGGCGGCGGCGGCGGCGGCGGCGGCGGCGGCGGCGGCGGCGGCGGCGGTGGCGGCGGCGGTGCCGGCCCGGGACGCCCAAAGTGCATCCGCGTGCGCCGCCGAGCCGAACCGAAACGTCCGAGCCTCACCTGACCTGCGGTCCTGCGGTGCGCCTCGGGTCGCGTCGCTACTCCCCGTTCCAAGGTCCCCACCGCGCCTGGGTAACGACACATGGCACGGCGACTGGGTGAAGGCCATCCGGCCGGCCGCCCTCTCGTTATACATGCCGTCGTCGCCGACGCCGCCGGTAGAGGAAGAGAGAGATATAGCGAGGGCGGAAGATAAGAAAAGGAAAAAGAAAAAGACGGCGTTGTCTCGCCTGCTTCTTCAGGAAGGGAAGGCATTCACGAGAGCGAGTCATGTATGAAATGAAGCTATTCGGATCGCGCGCGCCCCCGCCGGCCCCCGCCGGCCCCCGCCCCCCCCGCCCCCCCGCGCGCACCGAACGAACGCCCGTCACACTCCAATGAGGGCAATTTCGGGCTTTTCGGCTGGAGGAGTAAATTCATTCCATCCTGAGCCACGTCCCGTCCTCCACTTCCCCGCTCGCCGACCGATGAAGTAAAAAATGTCGCCGCGGGTCCCCGGGTGGGCGGCGGCGGCGGCGGCGGCGGCGGCGGCCGTGACGGCGTTGAGGGATGACGGCGCGTCCGAGGCCCCTGACCCGCACGCCGCGCCGCCGCCGCCACCGTCATTTCAGTAGATTGAGTTGATTTAAAAGGACATTTATATGGTCCTTCCGCACGCATGCGGGGGGTGCGTTTCTCACCGCTGAGCGACAGGGTGGCGGGCCGCCGCAGCCCAGCAGCAGTGTGGCCGCGGGGGCACCGGCACGGCACGGCGCGACAAAAGTCACAAAAGTCCTGCCGCCGCCGCCGCCGCGGGGGAGGAAGCGGCCACAACTCACCGCCCCCCTGCTGCGCCGCGCGGGAGCCGAGGGCCGGAGAGCCGAGGGCCGGAGAGCCGAGGGCCGGAGAGCCGAGGGCTGGAGAGCCGAGGGCGCCGGAGAGCCGAGAGCTGGAGAGCCGAGGTCCCGCCGCCGCGCCCGTGGCCTCAATGAATTCTCAGGCCGGGAGCGCCACGCGCGCGTCCGTTCTGACCGCGGCGAGTGCGCGGCAGACGGGAGACCACCACCTACCCTAATACGCGCGGCGGCTGCGGCAGCTGCGGCAGCGGGGCGGCCTATCAGCACCAGCGCGGTTGCCCGACGGCGTCATGGCGGCCTGTGAGTGGGAGCTCCCGGGCACTTTATCTCCCGCCCCACGCAGGCCGCGCGGCCCGGAGAGCGCTCTGCGGCGACACCTTCGGAAAGCATCGCTCACACGTGAGCGTCATTTGGCACCCCCTCCCCTCCTCTCTCTCTCTCTCTCTGTGTTTATCTCCGTCACTGCCCTCTCGCCGGCTGTCGGATTGGTGGGAACGTTGCTGCACGCCCTCGCGGTAAGGGGTACGGCGGCGGGGGGTGGCATGTGTTTATCAACGTGTTTCCACAGTCATGCCTCCTCGTCATCCCATCCCTGTATACGCGCTCCGTTTTGCTCGGCCAAAATTTTAGGATGATAAAATTTTATCGCCGGCGGTGTGCGTGTCGGAGGCACGCGTGTGTGCGGTGCGAAGACAGACAGACAGACAAGAGGAGAGAAATGTGCGAGACGGAAGCGGAGGGCGCAGAGATTGGGCGGGAGGGGGGAAACTTAGCCAGGCACTCCGCTCGCGGGACGAGCCAGTGCGTGGGGGTTCTTATCAGGTAATGTGGGCGGACGGACGGATAGACGGACAGGCAGGCAGACAGACGGGGGAGGGGGCGGGGGCCTCGATAGCAGGGGGAGCGAGGGGAGCAGCGAAGGGGTTGTTCGGGCCGTGTTAGCCCACGGTGTGCTGCGTCCGCCCCGCGCCCCGAGTAGTTTTACATTATACATTTTATGCATTCATGGTCAATAGTCTGTGAAGACTTTTGAATTGCAAAGGGAAGTTTACAGTTTGTTTGAGAAGCGAAGGGTAAAAGGGAATGGGAATATGAGGTGAAAGGGATGGGGGCGGGGAGGAAGTGGGAGGAGGGGGGGGGGGGAGAGCGAGGGGGTGGGGGCCATTTATTTGGCGCCTCTCGCAGAGGCAAACACGCCCCGAATACACACGACGCTCTCGTACGACGTCTCTGCAGTTTGCTGCTCCAATAATAACAACTCCAGACCGCCGCCGGGACGTCGCGGCGCGAAAACAAGAAAACGAAAAAAAAAAACAGGAAAAAAAACGAAAAAGGACAACAACGCAATTTTTTCCATCCCCCATTCCCCCTTTTCACTTTAGCGTTTCTGGTTTCAGATTTTTTAATTACGGACATTTCCTCCCCGTCGTGTGCTCGCCCGCGGCGGCGGCGGCCGCCAAGAAGTTATCATGGCCGGTACTTCATCCATTCCCGCCTAAAAACTACCCTTAAAAGTGGAGCGCCGCGAGGTCGTACCGCGACGCCGTTAAGTGTCACAAATTTATGCAAACTGCCGTGCCTGTGTGCCGGACCCGTCGCGGCCGGCCGTGGCTGCCCGGGCCTGCCGCCGCCGGCCGCCTAACCCTTCGCCCCCCCCCCCCCCCACCCCCGACCCGGCCGGACACAAAACACGACCCCCGGCGCCTTCAGGAAGACGCGAGCGTTGCCATGGCGACGCGGCGCCGCCACCCGTCTGGCCGCCACGTCGCGGCGTGTGTGTGTGTGCACGGCTGTGTGCACGGCTGTGTGCACGGACGGCCACCCGCCCAAATTTAATTTCAGCGTCAGTGATATACACGGGACGGCGCGGCCACAGCAGCGGCATGCAACGGGCTCTCTGAAAAATGCTCCTCCCCGCCCCCAACTCCCTCCTCCCTGCCGCCACAGGAATTACGGCGGCGTTGAGCGGGCGGGAAACTGCATACTGCGCGCCCTGCAGTTTCACGCCGTGCTAAGTGCGCGCACACAGAGTGAGCCCGGCGCGGACTGTGAGGCGGAGACACAGAGAGCGGCTGACTCGGGGCCGCAAGATTACACGGGGGGCGGGCGCGGCCGGGCGCGGCCGGGCTGCTTGGCCGTGGCCTAGCCGTGGCCGCACCTGAGACGTCGGGTCGGGCCCTGTCGGACCCCGGCCCGGCCTGCGCTGCCCGACTAATGGCTGTGTCGTGTACAATCATGTCCGAGACTCATGCGGCCGCGCGCCCAGGCGGCCGAGGCGAGCGGAGAGGCCCCCGCCGCCCCGCCGCCGCCCCGCCGCCCCGCCGCCGCCGCCCCGCCGACGCCCCGCCGCCCCGCACGGCGCGGACATTCCCTTTGTGTCATACCAGCCTGCGAACCTCACCACGCCTCGCCTCGCCTCGCCTCGCCTTCCCCGCACCTCACGTGAGGCCGAAAGTGAGCCAGATTGGGAGTGTGCCGGCGTTCGTTAGGCGTCAGGCCCGCCCGCTCGCGTGGCTGCGGGTGGTCGGGGCCCCGGCTGGCTGGCTGGGCGGGCCGCCGCCGCGCCGTTGGCCTGCGCCGTGTCATGATTTGTCAACCGGGCTTGCCGCCGCCGCCGCCGCCGGGGCCGCGTGCATGCTGCCGTAGCGCACACACAGTCACTCGGAGGTGCGGCACCGCGCTTACGGACGGCCCCCCCGCCGCCGCCGCGGGATCCGGTCGGATGTATAATGGAGTGCGACGGAGAGCTCTCTCTAGGACTTGTGTTTTTGTCTCTGTCTCTCTCGTGCGGGCCACCCATCGAGCGTCTCACCTTGCGGCGCTGACCCTCCCCACCGCCCGCCGCCATCGCTCACTGCCACGCCGCGCGTTACCCTACACCAGACTTACACGCCGTGCCTTACGGCCGCGGCGTGTTTTACAGCCGATAGGGGGCCGGCAGGGACTCGCAGAGCTCGCAGGGCCAGCAGCAGCAGCAGCGGCAGCAGCAGCAGCAGCAGGGCCCGCAGACTGGCTCGGCTGTCATAATTAAGGCCTCCGCGCACACCTCCCGGCCCCCGCCCACCCGCCCGGCCCGCCAGCCCGGCCCGCGGCCTCAAGGCCCCGAGACGTCGTCGACTCGAAAATGATAATCAACGCTTTATACATGCACATTGCACATGACGGCGAATTTATTTCATCAAGCCTTATTCGTCCGAGTCGCCGCCGCCGCCGCCGCCGCTGCTGCCGCACCGCAGCAGCAGCAACAACAGTAGCATTGCAGCGCGCATGCAGCCGTCGCCACGCCACCTGAGCGAAAGAGTATCATTTGCCTGGTCAGTCTCGCCGCTGTAAGTCGCCTGCTAGTCACCGTGTGCCCTCCCCGCCTCGCCTCGCCTCTTCCCCCCGCAAGCCCTGGACGCTGGTCGTCGTGTAGAGGAGCTGTTGAATATGCAGCAGCACCGGGCTGGGTCCTCTCGGCCGGGGCGTGGCGGGGTACACAGTGTGGGGAGCGGGCAGGGCCGGCCATGTGTGTGTGTGTGTGTGTGTGTCGCGGTAGTCTAAGTAAGTCCGGCCCGGGGCCCGTGAGCCGTGCACGGCCGTGCAAGCAGAGGAGAACTCGACTTGTTCGAGGGTTTCTCTCCCTCTCCTTCCTCTCACGCGTATTAAAGGCCGTACACGTGCAAAATAATTAGCAATTCACGGGAAGCCTGCGGGCCCTGCGGACGTTGTGCAGGGAGCTGGGCCCGGGGGGGCGTCGCTGGCGGTGTCGTGTGAGTCGAGTCCGAGTACGCCATTGAACGATCGGGCCGAGCGAGCACCACTACTGCTACTCGCGGAGCGTCACCGGAATACCTTCCCGACTCGGACTCCCTCGGCGCTGTGCGCGGCGACTTACTCCCATGTCCGACGAGGAAACGCTGCCGGCCGGACCCGGTGGGAAATAAGCGAGTTATTTAAAATCCCCGCCCCCGCAGCCCACGTGGTCACGTCCGGGAGATGGCGATAGCGCCGAGGCCCCGCTCCGGCCCCGCCCCGCCCCGCCCCGCCCCGCGGTCCCCGGTCTCATTCGCAGAGCAGACGACGGCGGCCCAGATCAGGCCAGACGCCCCCCCCCCCCCCCAGCTGCTGTGCTTGTGCTCCGTCGGGCGAGCGGCGGCAGGCACCCCCCCGCGACCTCCCAGACGGCCCAAGCATACCTCCATGCACACTCCCCCATGGTCAGTGCGTTCACCAAGGTGATTCAGGGAACGCCGCGCGTTTCCTGTGATGTGCAACCCCGCAAACGCACCACCTCCGTCTCTTTCTGGCAGCGGCCGGACGCCTGTGAGACGGAAAGAGACGGAACGCGGCGCTCCTGAATCACCTGGGGGTTCCATGTGCACGCGGCTATATGGTCCCGTGATCGCCTGTCGCCGGGTATTTTCGCCTCAGTCGAATGAGCTCTGCTTTACTCCCCGGCTGTCACAGCCACGCCGGGCCGTGGAGTGCGGCCCGCACTCGTGGCCGCCCCGCTGTACACCGCAGCGCTGCGTACGCCGCGCTAGCGCCCGCAATTGGAACACACCTTTCTGTTATTTTCTTCTCTTGCGGATTTTTGTTTGACTGTGATGGAAGTGTGTGTGTGCGCGCGCGCGCGGTGAGTGGTGTATGTAATACGTAAGTACGTCACCGCGACCCGCGCGAGGGCCACAAGCAAAGTCCTTCTCGAATGCCCCCCGCTCCCCCTCCCATTGCCCCCCCCCCCCCCCCCCACCCCCCTCCTCTTTTCCCCTTTGCCTTCCCTTGCTTTCAATCACACGCGTATTATTGACATCTCTCGTCCCCTGGTGGCTGGCGGCGTGCGGGCTGTTCATATCTCCTGTCAGCGCTCTCTCTCTCTCTCTCTCTCTCTCTCTCTCTCTCTCCGCCGTCTCGCCCCCTTCCTTTCTTCTCTCTACACGCGCCTGATTTACGGTGAAACATTGTGTACCCCGATTTCTTGTCGGCGTCGTTCGCAAACGCTGACGCCGCGCGATTTGGCATTGGCTCTCTGTGCTTCCTATATTTCTATAGGTTTTACTGTTGCGACGCTGATCAATCTCTCTCCTTCGAAAAAATCGCGCGGTGTTCCTTATGCGAGGCGGGTCGGACGGTGGTTGGTTTTCGGCAGGGCTATGCTTGTTGCTCCCTGGATTTCCTCCTGCTTCTCGCGGCGTCCTCCGCTTGCCGCACGTCCATGCGTCGTTGCGCGTGTGCGGCGGTTTCGGAAAGCCGCCGCGGGCTGGGATTGCGGAGAGCCCGTCGGAGAGCCGCGCGGGAGCTGCCGGGCGGCAGGCGGGCGGAGGCGCGGATGGGGGCCCCTTTGTGGGGGACGGGGCGCCGGGCTTTGGGGTGCGTAATCAGCGGCGTTCAGACGACTTTTCCCTGGGAATGTCCTCCCCCGTGTCCCTGCGCCCCTTGCGCCCCCCCCCCCCCCCCACGGCGGCGGCGGCGGCTGCGGCCGCCCCACGCGGATGGTCGTAGCGCCGAGGAAAGACAAAGAGAACAGCAGGTGAAATTATCCGCCGCGGCAGCCCCCCGCACCCCCGCCCGCACTGCCCTCCAGCTACCAACATGCACGAGGTGAGATTGGCTCTTGCCATACCATTTATCTCGCGCGCGCGTCCGCCCGGCTTACCATTTCGGTGTTTCTCTCTGCCCTAATGCTCTCATGCTTTCGGCTCTGATCCGCACCTGCAATTCGCTAACAACGTTGAGCACATCCACACACAAAGTCACCCGTAATGAAATATTCAGAGTTTTCTGCTCTCTCACTCCCCCCCCCACCTCCCCCGCAGCAGCAGCGGGGTGGAGGAGGGTGTGGGGTGGGGGAGGGGGGGGGGGGGAGGAAAATGCGGATTTCCCTTGTGCCGGAAAGGACTTATGCGCCCGGAATAACTACTCTTCTCGCCCTCTGTTCATTTTGACGAGCGGAGTGCAAACTGGACTCCTCTATTCCCCTCCGACAGAGGGGCCGTTCGCGTTTTGCCCATTTCAAAAAAAAAAATACGAACCGAAAAAGAAATGAAAGAGGTGTTATTCTTGAGGTGTCAATCATACAGAGTGTTACTTATGAACCGCACTCACGATGCGCCCGTGATGTCTTTCGCGTGGGTACAGCTGAGCGTATGACGCCTGGCGGGTAGGCAGTACAGAGCCGTGCGCGGCCTGCGTGTCGTGCGGGCTGGCCTACCCCGGCTCTGGCAGGCGTTCGCCGCCGGCGGCCCCATGTGTGCGTGCCTGGCGTTTCATTGTGGATTAGAGAGCACCCGATATGATTAATGTGCGGAAAGTTTAAGCATGATATACGATTTATTTCGGATAACTTTGGCGGATAGCAGTGTTTTTTTTTTTGTATTTTCTCTGAGGATTAGGATCGCTGGTGGGTGGTGGCGCGGGCGCACTGCGTCGTCCCGTGGCTTTCTCTCGGCGGGATATTGAGGTCCTGGCGGAGAATTTCATTTTCATTAGACCGCATTATTATGACTGCCAGCGGAGCAGCGCCGGACAGGGGCCTCTCCCCCCGCCCCACCCCGGGACGGGACGTATCGTATGTTCAAAATCGAAAGGGAATTTTGTGGAAAGGCGATACCTACATGGGCTTGCCTGCTCCCGGCGGCGGCCCGGCGGGGTCTGCGGCGGCTAGCCGGGGCCCGCAGGGGCCGCAGGGGCCGCAGGGGCCCCGTGGGGGAGCTGGCGGCTACCGGCGGAGCCCGCGACGGGCAGGTGGTGCCTGCGACACGCCAGTGCCAACATCAATTAAAAATCAATTTCGGCACGGCATCATTTGTTTTCCCCCCGCCCGCCGCTGTGCAGAGACCCGCGATGGATTTTTAATCATGCTCTGTTTTTGTGTGTGTCGCAGGTAATTCGGCGCGTCGTGTGTTCGTGCTCCCGTGTCCGGGGGGTGTTCGTTCCGTAAGTGCACGGTCACAGCAGACATCGGCGGCGGGGGCACGCGAGGCTCGGGGCCCGGGGGCGCCCGGCGAGGCCCGGCGGGCAGCGGTCGGTGTAGCAGGAGCCGGGTGAGCTCCTCCCGGCCGGCCCGCCCGCCCGCCCGTGTCCGTCTGCCACCGGGTGTTTGCGGTTTTGCTCACCCTTGGCAACAACAACTGCCGGGGCGCCGTGCTGCCTGCCGAGGTGACGGCAGCGGCGGGGCGGGGAGGACGCGCGGCCCCCCGCCGGGCCCCCGCCGAGCCCCCGGGCTCCAGGCCCCCGGGCCGTGTGTGGGTAACGTTACCTGCCGACTGAGTGGATCTCTCGTTTCGTTTCAACAAATGGGCGGTGACGCCGACCCGACGCCTCCTCCTCCGCCACCAGCAGCGCCACCAGCCTCCTGCACGCCTCCACCGCAACGTGTGCGTGCGTGTGTGTGTGCGTGTGTGTGTGTGTGTGTGTGCGGGAGGCGCGGTGTTAACGGAAGCACCTCGTCGACCACCCGCCCTCTCCCACATCCCCGCCCCCCCACAGGACGACCCTCGCCCTCCGGCCACTTACCTTGCCCTGGTCCCCCCGTGGTGCAGGAGGAGCGGTGCGAGAAGGGGGAGGATTATTTCTCACTTGTGCGCGCGGGAAAGAATCCACTGGTGTTGCATCTGCGGTGGCGGCGGCGGAGGAACCAGATGAAACTGCCTGTGCAGGATCGTCGGAGCAGCGAAGAGGAGTGAGCGGCGCGGCGAAGCGTGGGGGTCGCTGCCCGTCCCCGTCCCATACCGCTCCTCCGCCCCTCCGGCCGGCCCGTCTCATTTTCCACTCGTTTACCGAAAAACACGTGTAAACACGATCTTGTGGACTAGGCGTGGGGGGCGGGGCGGGGGGGGGGGGGGGGGGGGGCGGCCCCCGCCGCTGCGGTGCAGACACCACCCGGCCGCCGGCGGGAGTGCGTGACGGCGTGAAAAGGTGGCGGGGCGGAGTGCGAAACTGGAGACGGCCCGGGAGGTGGCCGGGAGGTGCGTGCGTGCGTGTTTGGTCGTCACATTCGACGCGTGAGAGCGTGTGTGACGCGTGCTGCGGGGCGGAAACATGGCGGGCGATGATTGGACGCCGTGTCCCGCTTATTCTCGGCCGCGGGACGTGTTCTCGCCGGAGTCTTACGCCGGTGCTGCGCCGCCGGCGTGGTTCGTCCTCCGTCCGCTCCCCCCTCTCGGGCGCTGCGAGCGCTGCGCTCCCCGTCACCCGCCTCGGCATAAACACTGTTGCTGTTTGTGTGTGTGCGTGGGTGTGTGTGTGTGTGTGTACAGTTGTAACAAAGAGGCCGGGTAGAAATTAGCCCGCTGAGAAATCCGTGCACATTGCTGCGTTGCGTTGAGGGAGCTGGTGAAGACAGCGCGCCGGCGGGGGCGGCTCCGGGGGCCGCGGGGGCCGCAGGGGGGCGTAGGGGGGCGCAAGGGGAGGCGGGTTCTGCCTCGGTCGCTGCGAGCGAGCCTTTCCTGCCCCCGGATGGGCCCGACCCCGTCCCGGCCCGCAGTGCCGGGGGTGGTCGGGGGTTGGATGGGGTTTGTGGGGTGGTGGGGTCATCACAGGATGGGGAGGGGGAGGGGGTAGTGGCGACAAACCGACCGCGGACGATAAATAACGTCACAGACGCAATAAAGCCCCGTGTCCCTTGAGCGGAGCCGGCCGGGCCCTTCCCGGGGGCTCATAGGCCCCCCCCCCCCCCCCCCCTTCACCCCCCGCGGACCCCGCAGGACCCTCCACCGGACACGCCACAATGCAGGCTAGCTGTACTGTACACACGACGCCATATTATATTTTGTCCGGCTCTTGCAATTTTTTTCCCCTGCCATGTGGTTACGAAACCTTTTTTTTTATGCGTACGACCTATCTGCAGACAAAAGAAAAGGAAAACAGTGTATGTGTGAGTGTGTGCGTGTGTGTGTGTTCCCGCAATTCCGTTATTCCGTCTTGCGTCGCCGGGCTTAGCTGCCGCATCTGCTGCCGCCGCCCGCCAGGCGCAGCCAGGCACCCCGACGCGCGCGCGCGCCTTGCGGGCCGGCCTACGCGCCGCTCGCAGGGGCCCCACTCTGCCCGGCCGCCCGGCCGGGACAGAAGTGCCGCGCTCAGCGTATATGGCTCTTACAGGCGTGATGATGAAGTTGCCGCACACACTACATTAACGCCCGGCGGATGGCCGGGGCCGACGGGGACGGACGCGCCCGCCCGCGCGCTCCCTCCGCCTCTTTGCGTCAGTCAGCTTCCCGAAATTTGAGAACAAACTCTGCCAGCCCGCCAGCCAGCGCCGCCGAGCAGAGGTCGGGGCGAGTGCGAAGGAGTAGTTAGTTTTCTGCTGATGGCTGGGCGGGGCGCTGAGCTGGGCTATTACGGCTTCCTGCGCGTTAACGTCAGGAGGCTGCCTGCGCGGGCTGCGCGGCGGCCGGAGATGGAGTGGCGGGCCGCGGGGGGTGCGGCTGCCGGAGCCCGCTGGAGCCCGCTGGAGCCCGCTGGAGGCCGCGGAGGGCGGCGGGCTGCATCCCCGTGGCCCGTGGCTCTGCGCGCCGCGGCCGCCGCCTGTTGACTTGCGATCCGCGCTGAGAAATAATGGCCGTGCAGTGCGGCCGGGTGGGCGCCGCCCATCCGACGGCCCGATGCCGCACTCGAGCTGCAAATCGAGCGTTAAACCCACGACAGAAAGGCGGCTCTAACGGTGCGGCCGCGGGGGAGCCGGCCGGCGGGGACCAGCGGGGACCAGCGGGGACCCCACGGGGCGGGTGGCCGACCGGTGTGCCGGGGGGAGGTGCCAGAGTGTGGCACGGCGCACGCGCCGACCGACACGCAGCCGGGCGGCCCCGAAAAATCTACCTCGAGCAGCTTGTGGAAGCGTGTCGATTCTTTTCAGTGCGCACACGTCGTGTGTGTGTGTGTGTGTGTGTGTGTGTGAGTGTGCGGGCGCGCGCTGACCTCTCTATCTCCCCGCCGCGCCGCCCGCCCCGTGGTTCTGACAACAAAGGCCCCCCCGCCGCGTCCCGCCGAGCCCCGTGTCCAAACAGGGCCCTGCTTCAGCGGGGTAAGCCCCAAAACCCATCCCCAACCTGCCTCACACCCATTGGCCGGCCCTGTGCCACGTGATCGCACAAAGGGGAACAGGGGTACACCGCCCGGTGCGGCCGCGAGTTTCCGCGTTGCGTGCGTCGCTCCCGCGGCCCGATCACCTGCCAACGTCGACGGATTCAATTCTCTGCAACTTTGTGTATTCGGCGCGCGGCGGCGGGGGGTCGGGGGTCGCGTGCGCCGCGCTGGTCACTTTTGCGAGGGAGCCGCCGCCCCTGATGACACAGAGCCCTCCCGGACGGAGGGACGGCCGCGTGGCAGGCCTCGGCCCCCGCCGCGGCCTCGGCCTCGGTCCCTCCGGCCCGCTCCCGATGCCTTCACATAATATGTTTTCTGTCTGTGCGGGTCGTCCTGACAGCCCCCAGCCCGGCCTCGGACCGCCCCCCCCCCCTCCGCTGGCCAGACACAGTAAGTCCCCGGGCCCGTCTGGAACCGGGATGAGGGGCGGAGCGGCGGGGCGGGCGCCGTTGTCCTTATTCGGGATTTGGTCTCGATACAATACTCGGGGCGGGATTGTTCCTCCTCCCCCGCCGGAGAGAGAGAGAGAGAGAGAGAGAGAGAGAGAGAGAGAGAAAGAGAGAGACGGTTGTCCGCCAGTGCAACCCTTCCGCCGGCCGCCCACAGACCGACCCCTCCCCGCGTCCCCCGCTCGGCGCCCCTGCAGCTCGGCGGCCGGCGCCGCGCCGCCGCTGCAAGCGCCGCCCAACAACAACCCCGCCCTTCACTGGAAAGTGTAAAGAAAATGGGAATGAGAGGGAGGGGACCCGCGACCCGCCCCGCCGCGGCTGCTGCTGCCGCCCTGGGCGTCGAGGCCGGCGGGGTGTAACGGGGCCGGCCGGGCAGGCGATGTGCAGCCGCCGCGCTGGTACCCCGGCTGCTGTGCCCCTCCGACCCCGATGCCACTCTACTCTCCATGACAGCCAAGCGTCAGCACGGCATCCGCTTTCTGCTCCTGGGCTTACTCGCCTGCACGTGTATGTGTGTGCGTGTGAGAGTGAGAGAGAGAGAGAGCGAGTGACCGCAAACTCTGGCAGCGGTTCGCAGTATCATTTACACCGCCGTGTGGCCCTTCTCTCTTGCCGGGCGAACAGCTCTGCTAGGCACCGAGCGCAGCAGTGAGCGACGGGGCACACGGTACGGTACGGTACGGTCGGTGCGGTACGCAGCTCGATACATATTCTGTCGCGAACGGCGGTGACGCGGCGAGTGGCAGGCCGCGTGAGAGGCCCTCGTATGTTGCGACCGGCGGTGTAAATAAGGGTCCTTACAGGAGGGGGGGGGGCTGCCAAGTAAAAGGGGCGAGAAAGCGTGCGCGCACACACGCTTACAGTGCGGGCTTGGGGGACGGACGGCGGCGGCGGCAGCGGCGGCTTTGAAAGGGGTGCGGTCGCTGTGACAAACCGCGGCGCGTGGCTTACACCCCCGCAGCGCGTGCTAACAAGGGCGGCCTCGGCAGGGCCTCGGCCCACAAGGGCCTGCTGCCGGCGATGACCACACCGCTGGAGGCCGTTTGTTGCCGGCGCACAGAGGCCGTGCCGGCCGTGTACACGGCGTGGCGCGTGGCGGGGCCGCGTTTATGGGCGCGCATTCGTGCAGAGGAGACGCGTGGCACTGCCGGGGCGCCGGTCAGGTGTCCGGCGTGCCACGCGCCAGCCGCACGCGCCACCCGGCCTCTGGGAACAAAGCGGCCGCATCCATCGGAAGCGAAGCGCTTTACGTCTCGGCGGTTTGCCGTTATTCGCGCCGAAAACGATCAACAAGTGCACACAAACGCCGCCTGCCGTAAGGATAATGTTTTGTAATTGCTCTACATTGAAGATGTTCGGCCGTCGCTGGCCGTTCCGGTGGAGAGGGCCGAAAGCGGCCGGCCGCCATATGTGCGTCGTCTCATATGTGGGGTTCGCCGTGCGCTGGGCGGCCCACGAGAGGCAGACAGTACGCAGGGAGCTTTTTGCACCGCACTGCGCGGTCACACACACACACACACACACACACACACACACACACACACACACACACGCACACATACACCCCCACCCCCTTCCTGTTTTTCTTCGTGACGTCGTCTCTTGTATTGTCGCGGCTATGTGTGGCCACGTGCCCTTTGTGAGGGTCACCACACCCGGGCGTCGCTGCGCGTGTGTGTCCGAGGGGAGAACAAAATAAAAAAAAATGGGCGCTAAATAAAATAAAAAAAGATGACGGCACCGCCCGCCCGGAAAATGTCGCCCGGTCCTCACGCGGATTACTATTTTCGCTGCCGAAATACGCGTTTTCCGTCCTGTTTCAGCGGGAGTGATCCCGCTGCCGCTCAGCGCCGAGCTGCGCCCGCCGTCTCCCGTCTCCCCCTTAATAAGCCTCTTACAATGAATGGCCTTTCTTGAACGCTGAAATGCGCACCAGATGCCTCTGAAGCCGGGAGAGGTCGCCGTCTCCGTGCTTCATTGTGGCGTATAGGGACTCCCCCCCCCCCCCTCCTTCCCTCCTCTGGTCCTCTTTACTTGGACCGCAGAACGCTGCTACAGTCACAAAGCCATCCCCTTTCGCCCCGTATCCCTTTTCCTCGACCTGGGTCTGCGGGGCCAGTCTGTTGGGCCACATGTCTGTGGTCCCCGGGGCCCCGCAGGTCTACCGCCACACTGCGCTACTTGTAGTCCAGTGCACGCTGGGGCGCCCCCTGCTATGGCTTGCTGCCGTCCGCGGGGCCGAGCCGCCCCTAGGTGCTGCCAGCCACTGCTGCCTCCTCTCAAATCAGGATAGTAATTTCAGACAAAAGTGACTCCCTCCCCTTGAGCCCGCCCCCCTCGCCCCGGCCGACCCCCCCCCCCCCCCCCCCCCCCCCCCGCAGCTAAGAGGCCCCGCAACGGCCTAACCAACCGGCGAACAATGGCGACACAGCCGCGGGTCCGCAGCAGCCGGCAACAACGGGGAAGGGCTGGAGGAGGCCGGGCGGGGGCCGCCCCGGGCGCCGGACAATGCACACAGTGCAAGGGGGCTGTAAAACTCCGAATTAGATTCTAAATTCGGCGAGTAAGCAAAGCGCGCACTGACTGGAGCCTCGTCTGTGTCTCCCTCCGCCTGGCGCCCGGCCCGCCGCCGCCGCCGCCGCGCCGCGCCGCCACCCCTCTCTCCGCACGCGTGGATGGTCCTCTCAGCCCGGCCGGGCTGGCTGGCGCGGCACAGCGGGGAGTCTGCAATATGCTGTGCAGATCTGGCCCCCAGATACCCGGCGGGCGGCGCCGGCCAGCCTACTGCGAGCTGCGCCGGCCGTGCCCTCCCGGGTCCCGGGTCCCGGGGGCGGCGGCGCGGCGGCCAAGCTTCAAAGGGGTGGGCAGGAGGAACCCTTTACCACTTCATCCAGCGTCCGGCCGGCAGAGCAGGCGGAGCATCGTCGACCCGCGTTATCTAAATTAAAATGCCTGGAATTCGACTGATGCTGCTCTCCCCCCACCCCCTCTCCCGGAACGAAATCCGCTCTCTCTCTCTCTCTCCCTTTCTCTGCCCTCCTCCCCCTCTCTTTCTCCCCATCTCTCTCTCTCCCTCATTATTTCTACATGTTTTTCTCTTTCTATCCGCGTGGCCCTCGACGCGCGCGCGCGCTTTTCCAGTCCAGCGGCTGTGTCGTTAAGGTTTCACATCACATACTCGCCCTCCTTTTATACTTCCTCCTCCAACAATAATAATCCCTCCCCCCCCCCCTCTCTCTCTCTCTCTCTCTCTCTCTCTCTCTCTCTCTCCTACGCCCCCTCCCTACCTCCCCGTTACATGCAGCGCAGTGCTACACTGCTTATCTGCTTCCACGCACTGTGAACCCCACCGGGTCCGCCGGGTCGTCCTCTGAATGGGATGGCTTCGCATTGCTTCCCATTGGGTCAGCGGGCGGCAGCGGGCGGCATCGGACAGTAGAGGTTCCGGGCCCGCCCCCCTCCGGCAGTGCATCCCCTGCATGCCCGCCGCCCCCGGCCGCCCCCGGCCGCTCCCTGCCCCCGAGGCGGACACCGCACTCGGCCGCGCGCCGCCCCCGCCCCCCCCCCCCCCCCCAGCGGAAGGGCACACATCACGCACCGGCTCCCGGCCGGCTGATTTGATTTTTGCGCGGCCGACGTCGGCGGGTGGTCTTTGACCAGCGGCCGCGCCACCCTCTCGGCGACCGTAAACCAAATTCCAGCCCCTCCCGCCTGGCGGCCGGACGCCCCGCCGGGCCCCGGCCGAGGCCTGCCAAGGGCCCCGCGGGCGGCCCCAGGTATCCGGGGGTGACACTGGGCCGAGCAGCCCCGGGCTAACTGATTCGGGCCGGGGCTCAGACTGGGGCTCAGGCGCGGAGGGGCCGGCGGCGGATACGGCCAGTTTGATTTTCCGGTCACACTTCTGGTCCGGCCAGCCGGGCCCGCCGGGGCGCCGAGACACGGGCGGGCCATGAAAGCGAATGACGGCCTGTAAGCCTGCTGCCCGGCCGGCGCGGCCCCCGCGCGGCTGGGCCCCGGGGGAGCCGTCCGAGGCGCAGCGCGGACGACCGTCCCACTGCCCTATGATTATACGGAAACGGCCAAACGCCTTATCACAAATTTGGTGGGCCGAGGCCATTTTGCCGGCCGCTTTCTTTGTCGGGGAAAATTGGGGGGGAGCTGTTTCATCCCCGCCGGCAGGAAAATAAAAGAGATAAAAAGGAAATACGCACGATGGGAGCTACATGTCTATGCAGTCGTCGATGGCACGGCGGCCCGCAGTGCATCCTCGCGGAGCCCCTGCTCTTAGGGGTGAGGGCCTCCGGTAGCGGCGCGGCCGCGGGGCGCCGCGGGGCCGCGCCGCACTGCACACTGCACTGCACTGCAAGCCTCTCCGAGTGCCTCCCTCCGGCTGCCGCTTTTGTCAGCGGGGGGGCGGGGGCGGGGGGCGGGGCAGGTGGAGTCGCTGCGGGCGGGCGGCTTTGCAGCACTGCTTTGCACTCGACAGTCTGCTGGCTTTGACGTGCCCCGCTCCTGGCTGGGCCCTGCAGCTGTCTGCAGCTGCTGCAGCTGCGGCGGCAGCGTACTCCCCGGCCCCGGCTGCCGCGGCCCATCTAGCAGTCCCCTTGACATTCTGCTGTTTTACCGTCGTCGCGTTCGGAATCGGGGCAGCCGGACGGAGCAGCCGGTTCGCGTCGGCGACCCGCCCCGAAATGTAATCGAGGAGCGTCCGGATTCGAGGAGCACCGGCCCGGAAGCGGGCGGCCGGGGCACGCGTGTTTGATGTCCGCCTGCTGCGCGCGGTTTTCCGCGGGGCCACGTCCAAACAAAGTCCGCTTGTTGTTCAGCCGCCTGTGGACAGAGCAGGGCGGCGGTGGCGGCCCTGATTCCGAGTCCGCGAGTCCGCGCGGCCCGCGGCATGCCAGATCGCGTGCCCGCCGGGACCCGCCGGGGGCCTGCCGAAACACACTGCAGCACACCGGCGCCGAATTGAATCCGCTGCGCATACCTCCAATCGCTCGGTTCCCGTGTTATCTTGGCATGTCATGGACGTGAAGGGTTGGCAGCGCGCGGGGCCGGCGGTGCGGTGCGGTGCGGCGGGGCCGCGGCCTCGCTGTGCGGTGCGGTGTGGTGTTGCGCTCCGCGAAACGTTGATTAAATTCGAGTGGAGGGCGCGTGCTGCCAGCGACGGGCGTTCGGCGCGGGGCGGCCGCCGCTGTAAAAGTGGGCGCTTCGGCATCGACCGCGGGTCGGCGATGGCGGCGGCACCTCCCCGAGGGAGGGTACAGCTCACCGGTCGTTACGGGACGGCCACGTCGATTACGGGGGCATTGCGGATCACCTGATTGACTTATTGACTACGGCGGAATCCACCACGAGCGGCGATTACTGATCGCCGCTTCCACGTCGCGGCCCACACACCGCACAGCGTCGGGTTTTGTGCGTGTGATGAGGCGAGATCTGAAACGAGGGCGTCGCCGAATCCGGGTGACTTGAATCTCCATCTGTTTGGCGGCCCACTTCATCGGCACGCCCGGCGTGTCTGGAAGTTTTCGTGGCGCAGCGCCGCCCCGCCTCGATCCCCTCGCCGCGAGTGGAGGGGGTGGGAGGAGGGGAGGGGGATGTAAGCCAACAATAGTTAGTCCACACGACGACTAGCGGCCCCGCCGTACACAATTGGTGAGCTCAGTGTATGCAGATTAGGCCGCGGCCACGTTCGGTCGTGTCGGGAGGGTGCATGTACGACTGGCTTGCCGTGTTATCTTCATTGCCAATTTAGGATCCGCGGCCCGCGGCGCGGCGCCTCGCTTTCCCCCGCAGACACAAACTTCAGGCGGCATTCACAGGGGAGAAGAGGGCGGCCGGGGCGACGCGGTCCCCGGCGCCGCGCCGTCTCCCGTGATTTGCGGACGGCGGGGTGAATACGGCGTCCGTGTCAACCTCGTTTCCTCAATGGTGACCCGTGTATTTTAAGCCCTAGAAAGCACTTAAACTTTATTTCTTTTAAAAATAATGTTTTCCTCCTGTGCGCTCCTGTATTTCCCGTATGTCGGCCGTGGGATGCTCTGTGCAGGAAGGAGGGCGGCGCGGGGCGGCGGCGGCCGCTGACAGCAGCCCCGATGCCTGATAGCCGCGGTCACGACTCGTGTAATGAGTGCATCGAACTAAGCGGCGAGGGGAGGGGTCACGGCTGGCCGACGGCTGGCCGACGGCTGGCCGACGGCTGTCATGGCAGCGGCCGGACCGGCTGCGTGCCCTCGGTCTGGATAATGTCAAAGGCCGGGTCCGGCGGGCGCTCTGGAAGCGGTACGCGATCGGTGCCGGCTTGCGGTTGCCCCGGTAGTGGATGAGGCCTGGACTCCGAGGTGAAGGTTGCTCACGGTACCACGGCGCCGCCGCCGCCCCGCCTCCCGGACCACACTCGGGGTCGCGCACTCGGGAAGTGCCGCCTGCTCCCCGAGGTGTTGGTGCGGGCCGTCCATTACGTATGGAATGTATGGCCCGCCCCCCGCGCGGTGCACCCAACTTGTGCGGCGGAGACCTGCTGTTGGCCCGGCGGCTCTGCAGCGCGGCCGGAGTGTTTCCGTCATCGCGCGCATCGCCCCCGACTTCTTCTTCCTCGTCACATTCGCGGAAGCCCGGGGCGGATGCGGCGATCCGCCGAGCCATTGCACCGGGAGGGGGGTTTGGCTCCGTAATGCCCCAGTTAGCATGAGTCCGAGGCCGGGGGCGGAGGAGCCCGGCAGGGCCAAGCAGCCGACGGCCAACCGACCCGACCGACCAAGTTTCCCTCGCGCTACGCCGCGCCACGCTACGCCCGGCCCTCTGGCGGTGCCAAAAGCGGGACCGGATGCGAGAAGGGCAGCGCGGGCAGCCGAGGGTGGCGGTCCAGCTGGACTGTGTAGGGACATCTGTCATGTTCCGCCGCCCCGGCAGCGTTTTATTTTCCCGGCAAAGTCTGAGGAATTCTTCGGAGGAAAAAAAAATAGTTGTCAGTCTTACGGTGATATCACGCCGGTTAGTGCGGGAAAAGCAAACTTTTGTCCAACTCTCTCCGACTAAGGAGGAGTCTGCGGTCGTTCGTCTACGATGCACCGCCTCCCCCGCCCCCCTCTCTCGCCACAATCACTTTGCTGACCGGTGAAAATGAGGTTGCTGAAATGTGGAACTGGGCGTGGACAAAACTTGCCCTCATGCAGCGGCCTGACCGCCGCGCCCCTCCAGCGCTGCCGTATTGAACTTCTCTTCAACGAAAACTTCTGCCCCTTCTCGAAGGAGCACGGGTGGCGAAAAAGAGTTGGGGCCACTACTTTCCTGTGTGCTCACCTCCTGCGGTGCGTCGGCGGACACCACCTTCTCCCTGCCCCCCCCCCCCCCACCCCTTTCCTCTCTTGCCTCTGGCTTCCTCCACACACCTTGCCATGAAAAATGATCCACGTTGGTCAGAGGAGGAGTTTTGTCGTGTAGCGGTCTGGCGAGGGAGGGTGTGTGTGTGTGCTGTGCGCGGGACTTGTAAAAACAGAGCCAAAGTTTCGGTGGGTTTTCGTTGTGTTTTTGATTATTTTTTTAAAAAATCCCTACGACGGCGTGGGCGACTACCCCTGTCGCTGTCGTTGCGTCTATTCCAGAGGAACGTTGAGTCGCCGAGTGGAACACGTCGCGTGGCGTCCCGGCGGCCGCGGCTTACGCCGCACCATGCCGCACTGAGTGACGGGGCCGAGACGGGCCGGACAGTGACGTGATACTTCTTCTTCTTGTCGCGCAACAAGCACACCGCGCCGCCGCCGCCGCGCCTTTTTGCCGCGCGCGGAGCCCCGCGGGGCCCCGGCCACTGCTTCAGCGCGGCCCGCGCTCAGCTGTGTGCCGCTGATGAAGCCCTTGCCCCGCTTTCTTTCCTCATCACGGTGACATACGCGCGGTGTATGCGCGCTGTTTTTCGTCATAAACGCACACACACACACACATGTGAGGCAGACGCGTTTCTTCTTCTTCTGCTGCCCGCGCGCGCGCGGTCTCTGTGTATCGTAGACGAGAAAATAACCAGCGAGCACCACCGCTGCCTGTCTGTTTGTCGTCCGACGCTCCTTTTTATTCCGGTTCTCTTGAATCATATACCTTTTATTGCGCCGGCGTTGGTCAGCGTTTTGTGCTCACGTGAGTCCAAACAAGTTCGCCGCTGCCGCTGCTGCTGCTCTCTGCCTCTCGCTCGCACTCACTCACTCGCGCGGCACTCGCACCCTGTTTAACCCCCGGCCGCTGCTGTCCTCCTCTAAACGTGCGCCCCGTTGCTTGTCATCACAAACTCTCGCCTAGCAGCTCGCCGCTCGCGTCTCGCGCAAAATTAATTAATGAAAAACAGACAACAAACAAGCTGAGAGAGCCGGGCCGTGGTGGCGAGCGTCCGTGTGCGGCGGGGCCGGCGGCGGCCGGGCGGCGCGGGGGGCGCGCGAGCGTGAGCAGGGGACACCCGCCGCCACGTACATCTTTTGTGGCCCAATAATACAGGGGGGGCCGTTCGAGGCGAGCCGAGCCCGGCCGGGCCCCCCCGCGAACAGCCCCTGCGGCGCGCGCGATATGGCGGTGACAGTAGCGGCCCTTCGCGTGCGGCACTCCGAGGAGATTTGCATCCCCTGGGCGGCCGAGGCGGCCGCGGGGGCTGCGGCCGGCTTTACTGGCGCTTTGTGTAGGCCGGAGCGTAACACTCGGCCGTAACGTAAATAATGCACGGGGGTCCGCCGGCGTGTTTGCTGCGGGGGTCGGTTAGCTGTCGACGGCTCTCCCCGCCCCTCCTACCCCGCTGCCTGCAGCCCCTCCTGCGGCCCCCGGGGGGGGGGGGGGGGGATCGTCGGCCTGATCGCTCTGCCCGCTCGCCCCGCAGCCGGCCGGCCGGCTGGAAGTGGCCAGAAGCGCTGAGCCGCTGCTCTGCACTCTACTGTGTGTGTGTGTGTGTGTCCCTACTGCTGAGTGCGCCTGCAAACAGCGGGGGTAGGCCGCCCCGCACGACACGCGTGCGTGCAAGTGCCTACCCAGCAGGCGCGCTGTGCTGCAGCTGCGGCCGGGCTCGGTGCTCGGTGTGCGCAGGTAGGCGTGCTGCACTGCCAGGGCGGGCGCGCCGACAACGCCGTCCCGGACACTCCGGGCTGATTGGGGCTGCCACACGGCGACACTGCCGTGAGCGCACATTTGATGGGTGGCTGTGCGCGGACGTGATCAGGCCCACAGCAGGCCCCCCGGCCCCCCGGCCGGACTAGCCTGTGTGAGCCTGGCGGGCTACGCCGCGGTGCGCGGCGCTGCCTGGCTGCTAGGCTGCGGCATGCGAGGCCGGCGGCGCGGTCACGTTGGGGCTGTCGGGTCTGCCGGGGCGCTGCGCGCTTGGTTCTGCGCGTGCAACGTGTAACCCGGGAGTGGAGATAGCATCGCAGGGCGCTGCGCCGGCTGCGCCGGCTGTGCTGGCTGCCGCCGCCCCGGGACACGCATGCGGACCCCGCCGCTGCCGCCGGACCCCTTGCGTCTTCACCTGACCTCAACACAACATGCATGATTTGTGACGGTTTCCGACTCGATTATTACCCCCGCTTATGCCGAACCCAAGAAGAAACGCCGCTGCCGCCCGCTGCCTACACGTTACGCCCGCATGAGATTCGGATCGGGCTGCGTCCTGGGCAGGGGCTCGTGTCCTCCCTCTCGCTCGCTCCGAGCCGTGGGTCCGCGTGGCCCGTGAGGGGGAGCGAGAGAGGTAGAGCAGCGGGCGGCACCGGCCGCGGCCGGCCCGCCGCCGGCCACATTAATTTCCGACACCGTCCGACGCCGTCCGCGCCGATCGCGGCACGTTTTGTTGCGCGCCGCGAGTCATCTCCGAATCTCGGCGGCGATAATAAAGCTATTCATTTCCCTTATTGACGGTCTGCAGCGGCACCGAGCCGGCCGAGGCCCCGGCTGAGGCCCCGGCCGAGGCCGCGCAACGCCCCGGTCGTACTCTGTCAATGAGTCGTTGAAATGACAACGATCGGCGGAATCCGCGGATGCACCGTCGCCGTCCCCCGGCTAGCGGGATCCCGTCCCGGTGTGCCGCTGTGCCAGACGACGACGACGACGACTTGAAAACGCATACGTTCGGCTTTCGGAGTCAAAGACGACGACGACGTCGGATTCGGATTCGGATTCATGAATGTGAATGTCGGCCGCGCTGCGCTGCGCCGCCGCTGGCTCGGGCAGCAGGGCAGGGCAACGGCCACGACGCCAACAAGCGCGGGAAGGTCCACAGCGGATTACCAACAGCGCGGCGGCGGAGCGGGGGGGGGGGGGGGATGCAGAGCGCAAAAGAGAGGAGCTGCGAAGAAGATGAAGAAAATGCCGTCGGGCCGGGCTGTCGAGGGGGCGCTCGCTGCGCCGCGCTGCCGGGGGGACCCGCTACCGGTTTTGCCAGTGCCGCCATGCGCTGCCACGCGCTGCCACGGCGGCGGGCGTGTTATCGCACGGAGCGGTGCAGTGACGCCCGGCCGCCTCCAGTGAATGCCTGCCCGAGTCCGGCCCGGCTCCGGGTGCACGTCAGCTTTTCGACGTCTGTTTCGGCACGTGGCGAAAACTGCGCCCGTTTTCGACCGCCGTCGTTCCGATTTCGATTTTCGAATGATATACTACTACACCACACCGCCCGGCCCTCTGGCCGTGTTGGCCCAATAATATGCGTGTTGCAGTGTTGTGTGTAGCCCCGAGCGTTTGTCCAGGACCACTTGTGTTCCCTCAAAAAAAAGGGGGAGGGAGAGAGAAGAGGGGGAAAGGGAAACGTTTTTACCGTGCCAGTTGGGGTCACCCGAAAAACAATTAGGCCGCAATAAAAATTAATTCTCAATTTCGCAAGCCGCTCCCCCCCCCCCCTCCCTTCCTCCTGATTGGCCCTTAATTTATTGGGCACGTTCAAGTGACTATTATTGGTTCGCAGGGGAGGTCTAAACGTTACACAGTATGCGGTGCCCCCCTCTCCCTTCTCTTCTTTCCACCCACCCTTTTTCCACCCTTTCCACGGCGTTTTACGGAGCAAAGCGCTGCCAAAATGTTCTGCGGGAGGGCAGCAATCGCATTGTAAGTCCCTTGGCCGAAGTGACACATCACTCATACCAACCCCACAACAATTGTGTGATATATTTCGGCCCGCCTGCCTGTCTTGGGCTGGCTCCAAGGCCGCCGCGCCGACGCCCGTCTCGCCTGCTCTTCCCCCCGCTTCGCCTCTGCATCTCCTCGCGCGGCCCGGGTCACTTTTTCGGTTGGCAGCCCCGATTGCGGGATGATAAATGTTGATTGTGGCAGTTCATTTGGGGAGTAAGTGGTGCTTTTAACATTGTCCCGGCCGCGATAAGGAGTGGCGAGCGGCGCCCGCTGCCAGACCAGGCGACGCTATCGTATTTTTCGCATTGAGAAATGTTCCTTTTACCGCGAGTATTTCACATCGCGTATCGTTTTTTTTTTTTGCGGCGGTGTTGCGTGCGGTTCTCACGACGACTCTCTTGCTTGACTTTCCACACCTCACTGTAATATATTTTGGAGCGTCTGAAAATGTTTGACCATGATTACAAATGTGTATTTTTCTTCTCAACCCCCCTCCCCACTCTCCCTCTTTTGCATCTCTCTCTCTCTCTTCCTCTTCTTGCCTCTCTATCTCTCCCTCTCTGCACTAATTGCACGTTCGGCGCGCACTCTGCACGGGAACGAACGGGAACACGGAGCACAAATAAATGCGGGGGAGCAGAGCGGGAGAGAGAAGGAAAATATCTGAGAGAACCCCTGCGGGCGCGTTTTCCCCACCTCTGGCGGCGCTAAGACTGGCTTTACCCACTGATTAGCCCCATCCCCCCCTCCTACAGCCGCTCCCCTTCCGTGACATGAGGTCGACCCCCCGCCATCGCCCCCCCCCCCCCCCCCCCGGCCCGGGCAGGTGCATCTCGCGGCGTTCGGGCGCCGCCAGGTCTGCCGCGCGCACTACTATCTGCTGGGCGTGGCCTTGGCGGGGGGCCACAAGAGTCCGCGCGGGGGGGCCGCCGCGCCGCGCCGAGTTTGGGGCCGCTGCCCGCCGCGCGCATAAATTGCGAAAAGACACTCTCTGCTGGACTCGCCTTCCTACCCACCTCCTCAGCCCTTGATCCCCTAAACGACCGGAGGGCTTGCATTGCGCGCGGAGCCATGGCGCCCGCGCCCCGGCAGCACACCAGCAGCAGCCCCGGTAGGAACGCGTTTCGCCTCGTCGCGCGTCGCTTCCACGCCACGCGGGCTGGGCTGCGGTGCTCCGGCAGCGTCCAGGCCGGCAGCGGGTGACGGCCGCGCCGCCGCCAGTGCGTGCCGTTGGCGCTCCTGTTTACCAAGGCGGTTAGCCACCGGACCCGGCTCAGCGCTCAGCGCTCTCCGAGGTAAAAGGATTCTGGCGGATTCGAGCGCAGCGCGTTAGCTTAGTCGTGCGGCTGGTGTCGTGTGGGGCCGTGGTCGGGCCGGGCAGGCTGTGCGGGGCCGAGCTGGGGGGGCTTCCGGCCCCTCGTGTCGCGGCGGCTGCGGCAGCGCCGGCCGTGGGGCCCAGGCACTGAGCCGCCCGAAAGCCCCTCACAGCGGCACTACAGTACTGCGAGGCCCCGCGCCGCTTCTTTTTGCACAAGTTTACAGGAATGTATGCAAATGCTGAACCGTCGTGTGATCCCGGGGGTGACCTTCCTTCCTCGACGCGGTCCTCGATGATGCCCCCAGCAGCAGCGGCCCCCTCGGCGGCGGCGGCCGTCCGTGGCGAGGCACTCAGAGTTAGCGTCACTGTTTCTGCACAGCGCCGAAATAAAAGGGAGCGTGGCGCGGCGACAGCGGCAGCGAGCGCCGGCATTATTCAATGACGGGCACAACTTTGTATTTTACTTGTGCAAGAAGTCCCTCTGATTGGCGCGCTAATAATTTGAGAAAACGGGGAGTATCTCTCTGTGTCCATTCTCCGATTCCCAGCCTTGTTCTTCCCTGCCTCCAACTTTTTCATTCCCTCTCTCTTCCTCTCGTTCCGTTCTGCCTCTTAATATTGAGCCGATCTTGGCTTTTGTAACTCGCATAAAGTGGCCGCCGGGCAGCGCGGGGGGCAGGTCCCTCGTCGAGCCATTCTGAGCAGCAGCTGCGGCAGCTGCGACAGCTGCAGCAGCTGGAAGGTCGTTAGCCGCCGTGTCGTCCGCGAATCGCGACCCGCCGAAGCGTCCGCTAAAAGTGTATCGCACGGGGCTCGGACGCGGCCTCCGCTGTGAAGTTGATTCGTCTCGTTCTATGGCCGTAAACAGCTTGTGAGCCGTCGCGCCTCCAGCTCTCTCTCTCTCTCTCTCTCTCTCTCTCTCTCTCTCTCTCTCTCTCTGCCCCTTTCCCTCGAGAGGCCCGCTGAGTGTGGCGTGGGAGGGCGGAGGGGCCGCGGGGGCGGCCGCCTCCTCGAGTTTTGTTGCCCCCGCATATTCATCTGGGGGCGGCGGGGGCGGTGCGGCTCCTCTTTTGTTGGCGGCCGTGGCGGCCGGCGGCGCACGGCGGGGGGCGGCGGCGGCCCTTCCCGGCCGTTATTATGAACTTTCGCAAGTCGAAGATGTGCGGCGGCGGCGGCGACGACGATGACAACGTCGGCGACGCCCACGACACGCCGCCCGGCGCGGCCGGCGGCAAATGTCAAGGAAAACAATGATCAAGTCGCCGTGCCGCGGCAGGCACGGCAGGCGATGCGCCGCCTGCGCCCCCGAAAAGCGCCCGATAATTGCTCGCGACAGACGGGACAGAGTCGCCGGCAGTTCCTTGCCCCCGCGGACGGGACGGGACGGGTTTGCCGGACGCACTGCATCGACGTGACAACTGTCGGGCCGCGGAGACTGATGGCGGCTGTCGTGCCCCCGTTATCACTCATACACCTGGCTGCGCACAGCGGAGAGAGACACGCGATATAATCCACAGATGAAAGTAGTTCTGCCGATACGTTAGGCTTTATTGAGTTGTGCGGAACGGTCGGGATAGGGTAGTGGGATGGTGTAGCTGAGTGCGAGAGAGAGGGACGCTCCTCTGTCGTCTCTCTTGCACCACAGCAGTCAAATGCGCCGTCTTGTCGCTGGTCAGGGAAACCAGTTTCAGTACCCGCGCTGCACGGCAGCCGGCGGGGATTTGCCGGAGAGCAGCAGCAGTATCTGACTTCATTTCTGTCGTCATTCGCGCTTCGCGCGGCCGAAAGCCACCGAGGGGGTAGCGTCCGATTTCGATAATAATTTGTTGGCGCAGCGCGGGCAGGCGATCAGCCTCTGTGCGGAGGCAAGGGCAGCAGCGGCAGCGGCTGGCCGCGTCGCCAAATGTTTTTCATAATACGCGTCTCTGAACACGACCGCCGGGCGGCCGGCACGGAGATAAGGTCTTCGGGACCTTCTTGGCTGTCCTTACTTAACCTCTGACCTTTTATATTTTTCCCCCTTCCCTTTTTTCCATCAACCTTCACATGCCCTTACTTTCTCCCCCGCCCCCACCCCCTTCTCTCTCTCTCTTGCTCGCCTTCGAAACTACCCTCCCACCCCACCCCCCACCCCCCCACCAAACTACTTATGCTAATCTGATCACCGGCTAAATTTCGCCTCTCTTTCTTTTTGTTCCAGGTGAGCCAACAAACCAAAACGCGTGCCGCGGCCCCTGCGGTATTAGTAGTGTGACGCCTGGCGGTGAGTGCCGCAGCGATTCTTGTGAGTGTTGTATGCAAAGCGGGGCTTGTCTTTGAGCCCGGCGCTACGGGATCCCCCCCGGAAAGAGCCTCGTGGAAGTGCTGTAGCCGCGTTAGTATTCGGTCCGCGTCCGTCGAGGGGCCCCGGAGCGGCCCGGAGACGATCGGGTCAACCGAATGGCAATAGCACACCGATACGAATTATTGAGGCCGTCCTGACCTTCCGGGGGGGGGGGGGGCGGCGGGGCGCACGTGTGGGTCCGTGTGTCACCACATTACCATGTCGCGCCGCCCCGCCGCCCGCCGCGAATACGACCAGGACGACCCGACGGCGACGGTGACATTTCGGAGAAAGTCTACCGAACCGCGCGCGCCCTCTAGCAGGGCGATTCCGAACATCGTTTTCTCGGACGTCTCTCTCTCTCTCTATGTACCTCTCTTTCTCTCTGTCAGAAGGGAAGCGCGCACTGCTGCCCAGACCGCCGAACCCGGCCGCCGTGGAGTGGTCCTGGCCCATCAGCCACGCAGCGCGGCCGCGCCTGTCCCTGCCAGCGACACATCCTGCCGCCACTGCCCTCCTGTATACCACCTGACTGGAATTATGCAAATCCAGTTCCTGTGTGGTACGGCGATACCCTCGACTGCCGGGCCGGCAGGGCAGCATAGACTAGTTGTTGTTGCTATGTGCCCGGACAGCTTTTGATGGAGTGTACGACCGGTGCACGCACGCACGCACGCACGCGCGGCGCACACACGGTGATAGTCCCTCTCTTCCGGTGGCCGGGCGGAGAGCGAACGCGCAATGACAAGGCGTGATGGATTCGTATGACGGTCGACTGGATATAATCGCGTCTATGATTATTTACGGCGCACCGCTCTCTCCCCGCCGCCGCGGCGCCGACACACGTGGACCTTGTCTCCCCCCACCATCTATCCATCTATCTACACATTCATCAAACGCAAACAGCGGCGCCCGCGCGCGCAAGTCAGTTTCTCTCCGATGCCCTCCGCCGCCCGCCCGGCTGGCTAGGCAAACACGGCCCCGGTGCGTGCAGCACTGTGTTGACGTTGCCTACCCTTCGGGCGGACCGCGCGGCGCGGAGCGGACGCACCGCGTCCCTTCAGGTCCCTTTCCGAACCTTTCTTCCACAATGTAATTCCTCGCGAGCGCGTCGCATAGTCGCCCTGCGCGGCGCCCCTCGCGGGGCCCTCGCACACTTGGCGACTCTCAGCCAATCAGGGGGCGACAATAATAAAGCTCTCGCGCGGCTGGCGTTCCGCTGCGGGGGCGTCGGCGGCCGTGGCGGGCAGGCTCGGTGCCGGGCCGGCGGGTGGTGCAGCAGTGCCATCCAGGTGGCTGCGCCGCGAGGGGCTTTTATGAATGGCCGTGTGATGGACTTTTCATGCTAATGAAGCTCGGAGGGGCCAAGGCCCCGGCCAGGGATACCCCCGGCGCAAGGGCCCAGCCCAGCCCTGCCCGGCTCGGCTCCGAGGGCCTCGGCCTCGGCCGGCCCCGCGGCCCTCACAGCAGAGCGACTCGGAGCCCGGCGCGCTTTCAGCAGCCCATTGCCAGGGCGGGGAGGCAACAAACAACACCTAGTCCGTCATCAAGCGCGGCGCAGCCCCGGCCGTGACTCCATTCCGCCCCCGCGGCCCCCGCCGCCTGCAGGCCTCCGCGGCGTCACACATTCCGGCGCCTTGTCGTCGTCTGTTTTCTTTATTCGCCCCCTCGCCTGCAGCGCCTCCCGGGGCCGGTCCGCGGAACTGCGGAGTCAGGAGGTCAGCGTGTGTACCGACAGCCACACGGCAGACACTCGGGCCGGCCTCGGCGGCCTCGCCGGCCTCGACTCTCGAGCGCGGCAGACCCTCGACGGGGTCCTCGGAGGCCAATGTGGTGCCGGATGGGTGACGCCGGGGACTTGTAAAGCTACTGGAGGGGCGCGCGGACCGGCGGGGCGGGGACGGAGAGGGTCGGCGCCGTGGACCCTCGCAGTCCCGCCGCCCCGCCCGCCTCTTCCGCTGACGGCGGCGCCCCGCGGCTGAACGGCCGCGCCTGAGTGCCCCGCGGGGGGTCCGCCTGCGGGCTGCCGACGGGCTGCCGACGGCGAGGTGTGGGCCGCCTGATCACCGTCCCCCCCCCCCCCGCGGGCCGCGGTCGCGGGCTACGCGGCTTTTACTGCACCGACCCCTCCCCTTCCACTGCGCCGTGCGGCAGCGGCGCGGGGGGCGCTACCACCGTCAGAATCAGATCGGGATATTCCATTGTCTGTTTGGCGCGAATATCGCCACCTTCCTGGCGCGAGGGGGGTCCGCCCTCCCCCCTCCCTATCTCGCTTCCTCCCCCGCGTACTGCCCTTTCTCCCCCTCGCTCCTTCTCCTTCACGATTCCCGAACGCAGCCCATAACTCTCAGTCAGATAGATAAGCAGTTATTAACCCCCCCGCGCCGCCCGCTCGGTACGTTCGTGTGTCTTTACTCTGTGTATCCGACCGTTCCTCACTCCCCGATGCGAGATAAAGCATGCGGTGATGTGATTGTAGGCCGAGCACGGCGCGCGCCCCGCCCGGCCCGACCGCCTGCCCTGCCGGCCCTCCCCGCCCTCCGGCCCTCCGACACGACTCGAAAAGAAAATCAGAGGAGGTGCAGCGGGGGGAGTACACTGCAGTCGTTGCCTCTGACCTTATTGGAAGAGTTTGTGACGCATGGCGAGGGAGAGCAGGTCCCGTGCTCGGTATGTCCACCGAGCAGAGAGTGACCCCAAGCCGCTCTCTCTCTCTCTCTCTGTCTCAGCGCACACCTACTGCCGCGCACCCTCTCTCTTTCCTTTTGCCGGATCAGTCGTCGGTGCCGGCGCTCCTCAAACATTACACATGTGTGTGTGTGTGTGTGTCCGGCCTGAAGTGTGCGCACGCGACGCGACTCCACAGTCACACACACACACACACAGCTCCACACTCACCCTCACTCACACACACAAACACACACACACACACACGCGCGCGCGCGCTCCCGCTGACCGGGGCAGGCGTTATCGGCTCTGAAAGGGTTTCCCTGTTAGCTGCGGTGATCCGGACGGACCCGGTCACGCCATATCATTGTCCGAGCGGAGCGCTCGCGCGGCTCGCGCCCGGCGCGCGGCCCCCGCGGCCCCCGCGGCCCCCTGTCCACTCTTATCCCTTTCACTCCCTTGCTCCTCTAAATCCCACTTACCCCCGTCCTTCCGGGCCCGCCTCTACGTCCTCCTTCTCCTGGTCAAGCTCCGCGTAGCTCGGCGTAGCTCGGCGTAGCTCGGCGTAGCTCGGCGTAGCTCGGCGTAGCTCGGCGTAGCTCGGCGTAGCTCGGCGTAGCTCGGCGTAGCTCGCGTCGGCTAGCTCGGCGTAGCTCGGCGTAGCTCGGCGTAGCTCGGTGTATGTATCCCAGCTCGCTGTGCTCCTCGATCTCATCGCCGCACAACCTTGACCCAGAGCCGCCAGTATCGGCCTCCGCCAAAGCGATGGGACGGGACCGAAAGCCGAGCCTGAGTCCGGCACTCCCCGGAGCCCCGGAGTCCGCGAGGCCTAATCACCCGGAGGCATTTACTCGGCGTAAAAAAAAATTACAAGTCCTTCCTTCCGGGGGCGGGGGCGGCCCGCTTAGCGGGGCGTGCGGCACCATGCATTATGTACCGTGAGCCGAAAGTGAAACGGCGGCAGCAAAGAGCCCCGCGGGGCCTCCGGGGGAGCCCCTGCGGGCCCTGCGGGGGTCGTGCGGCTGCGGACGGCAGCTTGTGTGGGCCGCGGAGGCCGCCGCGGTGACCGCCGGCGGAGAGGCTCGGCGCGCGGTGTGTCCTCGCTGCACCCCGTAATCTCGCATAAAAGCCCCTCCCGCGATGCCGCCGCCGATCTGCATAACGACGTCCTGAATGATACAATGCGTGCCGGGCGGCCGCTGGCCGCCGCCGTCATCGGCATGCTCTCTGTGTAAGTGGCGGTGCGCGGCCGGCGGCGGCGCAGCGGCGCAGGTTACCCGCGTCATCGGCGCGCTCCGCCTCCACGCCGCCTCCGCGCCGCCTCCGCGCCGCCTCCGCGCCCGCCGTGCTGGAGTACCCCGTGGGAATGGAGGACCGCGTTGCGGTCGCAGCTGCCGCCGCCGCCGCGGTGACTTTGCAGGACGCGGCGTGACACTCGTACGTCGCGTCGCCCGGTCGCCGTGTGGCTGGCGGCGTCCCGGCGCTGGCCGGGGTATGACTTGGCGATAAGACATAAGAGCCTCGGTGTCGGCGTCGTGGGCCACCGAAATGTCCTTTCCAGCGCGGGCCCGTCGTTGTGGACGTCCGACGCCGCGGCGGGCGCAGTGACATTTTACATTCCCTGCGGCGGCGCCCGGCGGGGCCCCCGGCGGCGCCCCTCCCCTTCCCACAGGGGCCAGCGGCCTGGCCGGCGGCGGCGGGGCGCGGAGGGCCGAGGAGGCGCCCGCCTCGCTCAAGGCGCCGGGCCGCGCCTCGCCCTGCCTCACCTCAGGCCGAGCCGGCTCTGTTTAATGATGATTTATACCGGCTGCCCCGCTGCTGTGTACGGCCATCGACTGCTGCGTCCGTGCCTCGCCGCGCTGCGTAAGCCACTCTGGTATATGGGCTCCCCCCGGACCCCCTCCCGGCCCCCGGCTCTCCTGCTTCTCCCTTGAAATTCAATAAAATAGTAAAGGCACGGGAGTTCATTGTTCCTTTATTCAATGGCAGCCGCAGAACGGACCGTCGCCCACCGGCCCGGCTACGCCAAACTGAGTCTGGCCTGGCTGCCGCCGGTCGAGCTGCGGCCGGCCGCATGCCCGCAGGGTGTCTGCCCGCACGGCGCTGCCCATACCCCGCATCACATGCCAATTTCGTTTTTCTGTCGCGTCTTCGTCCGCGCCATTTCTATTTTTATTTTCCCCCCGTGCGGCTCCGCCCGGCTCCGCCCTGCTGCGCCCTCGGCTCCCCTACCTGTGCCGCCGCCGGGGCGCTGCGGAGCGGCCGTCCCACACGGCGCGCCGCGTCTGCACCGCCCCAGAACCCCTCCTGGCCATCCCCGGCGCCCTGGCCTGACACCGTCCGAGGTCCCCCCCCCCCCCCCCCCCCCCCGCCGTCCGCCGTATCAGGAAACGGGCAGGAGAGCGCCGCGCCGAACGACTCGCGAGAAGGTCTTTCTTTACTTTTATCGCCCGGCGAACGGCCACGGCATGCAGGCAGGGCCCGGGCCAGGCCGATATGGAGACCGGTGGGACGGCGGCGGCCCCCGGCGGGCCCCGGACCTCGTGATGGCCCCACACCGGCACAGTGCATTGGCGTTTCCGTCCCCGCCCGCACCAACCCCTTCCTGTCCTGGCCCCGGCGCGCAGCGGCAGCGGCGACGGGGCTGACCCTTCCTCCGGGGTGATACTACTTTGTACTACCGTGGGAAGGGCTTGTGCCGCGCTAGTGCCACTTGGCGACGCTCCAAAGACCCCCTCCTGGAGCCGCTGGCCGCCGCCGCTGGCTGCACTGCGCCGTCCGCGTCCTTAGCGAATCCTTAGCGTGTCTGCGGCGGCAGGGGGCTCGGTGCGCGGTGCGGGCTCGGACACTGCAGACACCCCCGTCCCGGCCCTGCGGCGGCGGCGGCGGCGGGCCGCAGCGGATACATCATCGGGGAGGCGGGGGCCGCCGGGGGCTGCCGGGGGGCCGGCGCACAACACGACGCCGCCGTCAGCACCGCGTCGTAAATGACGGCATCAATGACGACGACATTGTTGCGGCCGCGGAGGCGGCGGCGGCGGCATGGCGGAGGCCGCCGCCGGGGGGCATGCCGAGGTCTGCTGCCCGTTGTTTGGGGGTGCCGCACAGAGTGCAGCGCGCAGCGCAGACGGCGGCGGCGGCACCCGTTTCCCTCATTACTGCACCGAAGCGAGAGAGAGAGACAGAGGGAGAGGGAGAGAGAGAGCGCACTCCTCGCGTTCACCGTTTCGCAAGCGCACGCACTCGACGCGTACCTACTACTACTGCACTTTGTGCACACCGCGCCGGCCCGGCCGCTGCCTCCGCTGCACAGCGCCGCTGCAGGCCGGCCGGCCGGCAGGGCTCCTTACCGCGTCGCGTCGCCGCCGTGTACCGTATGCACGGCCACGTTATGCGGTTCGATATCTATCTAATCAAGGGAATATGCATACAATGCTGCAATGGCAGCTCTCTGCGCGTACACACACACACACACACACGCAAGTACGCACGCCGCTAAAGGGATGACTCGGGTGGAGAGGGGGGGGGGGAGCGAGGACCGCTATGACTGGCGTATGAATCAGACGCTAGGAAGGTCTTTAAGGGGCACGCGATTGCATGTCTCTCTCAGATAAAGTGATTATTTGGAATGAGATGGTTACAAAACCGGGAGGGGTAGGGGGGGGGGGATAAAAACACTTTCATTGTTCGTTTTGCGCCGCTCAACAGTTTTCTCGTTACCTGCGGAATTGTGCTGGTGTACCTCTGTCCTTTCATGTGCTCCCGGTGCGCATATTCGGCAGGCCCCGGCGCCGGCACAGGCCGGACCCCCGCGAAGGCCGTGTACCTCCCTGCCTCGGCTCACGTGCCCCTCGCTTTGCCCCGGCGCTGCGTTGGAGGTTTGATTAAACTAACAGAGTAAGAGGTCAGCACAACATCCAAGTACACAACACCGCCGCCACGCATGCGTCTGTGTGTGTGTGTGGCCGTAACGTGTGTGTGTGTGTGTGCGTGCCCTTCTTGATGAAGCAAACACGCCCTGTGCGGTGTCTGTAACAGGTGCAGGCCAGCCGAGGCTGGCGGTGGGTAGGTATGCCCAGGAGGCCGTAAGTTCAGATTCGGTCGGTGGGTAGAAGAGGGGGAGGGGGGAGGGGTTGTCGCTGAAGATCGCAAAACGGAATTGGATGGGGGAGGGGATGGGGGGCTGTGGACAGGTACGGAAGGGGAGGGGGGAGGGGGGGCTCGTAATCGTCAGTACTCATTAGAAAGAGCAGGTCACAGGCCGCATGCAAAGCAGAAGCCGGTGCCGGACGGAGCTGCCCTGCCCGTGGCCGGACCCCTGGCGGGCTGTGTCCCGGCGGGCTGCTCCTGCAGGCCTCTGTGCTGCCTCTGCCAGCCCCGCCCGCCCGGTCATCGAGCTGCTCTGATGGAAACAAGAAACATGCCCTGACCGGTATGCGAACCCAGGCCATCGCGCTTGCCGTGCCCCCCCCCCCCTCTCTTCCCCCCTCTCTCCCTCTCTCTCTGTCTCTCCCCTTCTCTGTTGCCCCTCTCGCTCACTCTGCCCGCTGCAAGCAGCGGCGGCAGAACAATGATGCAGACACAGTGTGTCGAGATTCTATCCGCAGAGCAACGCTACGGCTTTGTCCGGGCCTGTGGGCGGGTACGGCATGGCGCTGCGCCGCGGGCCGGGGCTGGCCGGGCCGGGGGGCTGGGCGCTGCTGCAGGCTGCAAGTCTCGGTGCTCCTTTTTGGATGCCGCGGCTCTTACGGTGACACGCCCGTGCGCTCCTCCGGCCGGCCGGGGCGCCAGCAGCCCGCGCCGGACCCCGCCCGGACCCCGCCCGGACCCAGATCTGGACAAGGATAACGCCGGGATCCGACACGATGACAAATGACAATTGTTTAACAATGTGTCGACCCTGCGCGGACCGTCGCCGCCGGCTGGGCCGGCCGGAATGCCCCCGGCGGCGCTCGGCCCGCCACCGCTGCGCCAGCCACCGTGGCCATTGTCAGGCGCCCGGCGATCCCAACTCCAATCTGAACGCGAATAATTCGCAGCCGTCGCTGTCCCGTCCAGGAAACAACGTAACGAGCAGCGAGATGACGGCGATGACGGAGAGAGAGAGAGAGAGAGAGAGAGAGAGAGAGAGAGAGAGAGAGCAGCTCCGTGATGACGACGTCGCCGTGTCGGGGAGTGCACACACACGCGTCGAGCCGCCGCCGCCGGCCCCGTCGTCGTGGCACCACCGTGTGTGTGTGTGTGTGTGTGTGTGTGTGTGTGTAATTTCGGCCGTCAACATGTCGATGAAACAATTAGCATAAAATAATCATTTGTTTTGGCCGGGATTAATTAAATGCCACGCGAGAGTCGTCGTAACGCGTAACGCTCCCCCCCTGCGATCAGGAGCATGACGCGGCCCCCGCGGCCCCCGACAGGCGCGCCCGATTAGATCCTTTTTCGATTTCGCGGTTGTCGATGCAGCCTCTCACTCTCTCTCTTTCTCTCTCCCTCTCTCGCGTCTCGCTACCTACCTCTCTCCGTCGTCCGTCTGGGTGTGCCTAACGTTTTTTTTTTCCCTTCGTGTCTGTATCTTCGCGATCGTCCCGCGCGTATTTACCTGACACCCTGTCAGAGATAAAATAAATAAAAATTCGGTGTGTGCGCGAGAGCGTGCGACGCGCGTGTGTGTGTGTGTGCGAGTGTGCGACGTTTGACACGGGTCGTCGACGCGGAGCCGCGAGGCGGTATGCCGCCGGGGCGGGGGCAGGTGGGACCGAGCCCGTCCCCGCGTCGCTCCCCCGTCTTGCGGGTGATTATCACACGCACGTCGATGCGGTGCCCCGCCCCCCCCCCCCCCCCATTCCCCCTCCGGTTTCCATTATGCTGCCCCTTGTGAGTGACCAGGGCATGTCGTCGCAGGCCGTCATGCGGGGAGGCCGAGGGGGCGGGGGAGACACGAGCGTCTCTTCGGCATTTGCATATTTATTTTGACAGTCCGAAATGGATAGCCTCCGCGCCGCGCGCGGTCCGGCAGAGGGCGGGGCCCGACGGGCGTAACCGTGGTAACGGCTCCGTGACTTGTAAACGGTGCGCGCGCGGCCGCGGCGCAATGGATCGTGCCTCTTTTTATGTGTTTGCAGGTAAAACACTCGTCATGACAGCCGCGCCGGCTGGCGACACGCACTGTACACGTCGTGTCGTGTGTGTGTGCCGCGGGCCGCAGGCCGCGTGTGTAAACGTCCGGCCGTCCGGCCGCGACGCGAGGCGAGACCCCCCGCCAGGAACTTCCTCCTAGCCGCTGGGCCAGGCTGTCACGGTGTTGACCCAGGTCAGGGCGCGCGGAGCCGCGGAGTGATGCTCGCAGGCGTGGCCGCACCCCCCCCCCCCCCCCCCCATCCCGCCAGACCCTCTCGATCGGCCCCCGCGGCCGCCACGGGAGCGACAGAGACAGACTGACTGCTATGGCCGCGCCGGCTCTGCTTGCATTTTCCGAACGCGCCCCGGTTTTGTGGCGCGGCGCGGTGAGCGCGTGATTTAATGGTGTTCCAGTAAAGCGCCCTCCGCTGGGACTGGCGATGTGATCTCGCGGAACCCCCCCCCCCCCCCCCCCCGTGCCCTGCAGCAGCGGCGCGCGGAGCCACGAGAAAACATTTATTTGTCCTGGAGGTAGAGCCTTTTGCCCTATCTGTATTCACTCGGCATTCTGGTTTTCGTCTGGTGGCGTGGCCTCTGGCACGGAGCGGCGGCGAGGGAAGAAAGAGCAACAGCCCCGCAGTCCTTGCCTCTGAAAGAGAGAGAGAGAGAGAGAGAGAGAGAGAGAGAGAGAGAGAGAGAGAGAGAGAGTTCTGCACGGCCCGTGACCTGGCTGACCCGAAGCAGTGGCCCGAGATCCAATAGTACCCGGCCAAAACCAGCGCGACACCTGCTGCGTATTTCCTCGTGCAGCTAGACGGATGCATCGCACGCCTCCCACTCCCCCTGTCTCTCTCACACACTCCCCAATCTCTCTTCCAGCAGTTTAATATAGGCCCGGGGGGCCCGCCAGTACTTGGCCGCCGACTCCGCCGCGTGCCGTCCGCTGTCTCTGTCATACACGCGGCACTGCCAACCCTGCAAAAATAAAGGAAGGACCCCCCGACGACCGCTCCCGCTTCGTTTCTTTCTCTTCTTTCTGACTCTCTCTCTCTCTCTCTCTCTCTCTCTCTCTCTCTCTCTCTCTCTCTCTCTTCCTCTTTTCACGCGCCGTTTCTATTTTGGCGTCGCCGTTTTCCTATTCGAGAGCCGTTTATAATAATTTCCACGCCCCTCGCCTTATCTGTGCTGTTTCCATGCGCGGCCTCCCCGTCTGAAATATGATTGTGCCACTGAAAGAGTTTGCATGTGTACGCGTATGTTTGCTGAGGTGACAGTGCTGCCCCCCGGACGGGGAAAAAGTGGCGCGGAGGAAAAATGTGAGCAGCGAGAGAGAGAGAGAGAGAGAGAGAGAGAGAGAGAGAGAGAGAGAGAGAGAGAGAGAGAGAGAGAGGCTGCAGTGCGAAAGGGGCTCCGCGCTGTCGTGGGCGCTTCAGTAAACGCTCCCTCCAGCCCCCCCGCCGGCGTCCCGTCACACCGAATATCCAGCGCGCTCCCCTCGCTAGTAAATAAATTGTAAATTTCTCGCTCTCTCAAGTTTTTGACGGTGGTGATAAACGAGGTGGAATGCCGGCTGCCACTGCACGCGCCAAGTGGACCCGTGTGAAAAGTTTTCTCGCCGTTTTAATGTCGCTTTCACTCAGTCATATTGAATACTTTTTTTTCCGCCCTTTTCTCGTCGGCTCGGCGGCGGGCGGACTGACTCCTGGAGTAAAAACCCTCTTGCTACATCCCGGCCCCTCGCCGGATGATATTTCTCTGCGACCCCTTTTTCGCACACTATCTGCGCCTCGCTTTTTCTTCGCTCTCTCTCTCTCTCTCTCTCTCTCTCTCTCTCTCTCTCTCTCTCTCTCTCTCTCTCTCTCTCTCTCGCATTCGACTTGTCGATTCCCGCGGGCGCCGATCGCGGTCGCATACGAATTTTCATCGTTTCCTTCTCGGGGGTGAGTGGAGTGGACACTCAGCACGAGAGAGAGAGAGAGAGAGAGGGGGGGGGGGGGGAGGGAGTTTCTCCAAACGCGGTAGAAATATAAAGGCATCATCAAGCTGCCCCAACCTTCCGCATTTAAAGTCCTGGGAACGGACTTCTGCCCCCAAGTCCGGCGTTAACAGCCAGAGCCACCGCCACCAAACAGGCGCGCTAAAACGCCCCGCCCTCTCACTCTCGTTGCCCCCTATCCCCCCCCCCCCCCATCCCCCTTCCTCCCACACAACACCACCACCACCTCTCTCTCTCTCTCTCTCTCTCTCTCTCTCTCTCTCTCTCTCTCTGCAGGGGGATGCAGTATTCATAAGACGCCAATTTTGCTCGGGTAAGCCAGCGCCAGCCCGGCCCCTATGCCCCGGCCGCGGCGGCTAAAGAGTGCTTGCGCCGCCGCGGCCCGCTCGGCTCGGCCGCGACGCTACCCCCCGCAGAGGCTCGGAGAGGGTGGCAGGGGCACACACACACACACACACACGCA